>NEWO01000054.1:1933038-1949980 GCA_003013225.1 Phalaenopsis aphrodite
TTTATTTTCGGAAGAGTTGACATCAAAACAAATTAATCGACATACAAGGTGAGTATGCATATTTTTAAACTATAGTATTAATTTGTTTAATTCTCAAATGTGTTTGCAGTTGATGATACTTGTGTGTGCTTTATTCTGATTTAGATATTATTTTTTTCTTTATTGATCATATCGTTATAAATGTTGTTGATACTTACTCATGCATTTGGTGTATGTTTTATAATATGTGAAATTGAATACGATGAATACATATGTTATATTGACTGTTTTTATGTGCATGACTGACTATGATAGAACACTTCTCGATGGTACTAGTGGGGAACACTAATGTACCTATGCACGTAAATGAAAAATAATATTGATATTGATGTGTCTTAACTAACACAATTTTTAGACAATACCTTTTGTGACGACTGTATAGATATAAAATGATATCAAAATGATAATGATATATACCCGTTCGAATAGCATGTTGAATGTTTATATTGATTTATAAAGAAGATTAACTGGAATGTATATTATTCTTTCTTTTCTTTATAATGTTGTAGTTTAAAAGTATAAGTATTCACTGGTTCGTTTAGTTCATAGTTATTTTAGCTGACTTTTCAAGTCTAATTAAATTGTTAAAAGATGAGCGACCAACGAGAAAACGTTTATAGAATAAGCGGACAACTATCAACAAGTTAATTTTAATTGTACGACTTTAATTAAATTGTACATGATTAATGAAAATTTAAATCTCATCGTCCAACTGTCTGTTCATGTCTTGGTTAATTCCACGCCCCGAGCTGGTCGTGAAAAAAGGATCCACAAATTTTTGTGCTAAATAAGGAAACATATGAGAAAAAGAGTACTTAACATGGAAATGAGTGCCATAGATTCATGAACTTAATATGAAAAAGAACGTCCTGATTCATGTGCTTAACATTAAAAAGAAGAATGTCATCAATTACTTTCTTGTCTCATTGGCCAAAACAAAATTTTGACAACAATAATTTTTAAATATTTTATAATTAGTAGTTGCAAATTATTTTTCTAGCTAATTTTGTGTATAAAGATTCATTGGGGAGCTAAACAAAACAAGCCTTCTAGCCACTTCTTTTCTATAAGAAGTAATGATGAAGATTACACATTTTCCTCGGCAAGAGTTCACAAGGTAAACCTTCTTTGGTAATCAAACAACCTTGGTTATCAAATAACCTTGGTTGTGACAAGAAAGCTAAGTAGGAGAGTGTTGTATTGTAACTAAGAGCATTAGGTTACAAATTTGTTTTGAACATTAGCCTTGTAAATCATGGCTACTTTTTAACTGCAATTTTTATGTTAAAAATTAGTCATCTATTATTGGTGTGTTTTCTTTACTAGCTTCACTTTACCAAATCTACAGAAAACGCTTCTTCTTACCTTGTCTATGCTGTCAAGGTGGCTGATTCTTCTAATATTGTTGCTGCTAACCCTTTTGGCACCCTTCTTCTTCTGCTTCACCTTTGATGTCCTTGGGATGAATGGTGCTCTGGTGATGCTACAAGAGTATTCTATAGTTTTCTATAGTTTTGGTAGATAATAACCACTCATTGTTCTCACCCTCTCTCTAGCACAAAATCAATTTCTGGTCTCTCACTATCTCCCTAATTCGCATTTGGAGGGGCCTTAGACCCACTGAGAGCACACTAGCATGCATAATGCAACAAAAAACAAGTAATTTTGAAACTTCATGTTTGTAAAGGTCATATGATTAATAGCCTTGAAGATAAGTGGCAGACTCATCATTACATAGAGTGGTTCTCAAGTTTGGCGTCATTGAGCCATCATTGCAACAATACAAATTTGTAATGTTTCATACTGCAAGAAATATTGAAATTTCATCTACTTAAAGGAGACATTGTATGAATCTTTAACTTTAAAATGGCATTTGTGTTGTATGATTTTTTGTGTGGAGCATATAATTATGTTGCTTTCGACTGCAATTTTTAGCGCTTACTTTAAACTTTAAATATTTTCAGCTGCCTGAAGTCTTATTAAAGGCATTAGCAATGGGATGTACGTGTTAGCTAACTGTCATGCTTTAGTGCATACGGTTGAATGATTGGTTTATATATGTTTATTAGACATATAATATATATTACCACTGTTGATTGCTATATACGTTATCTAGATTTTATTTGTCCGGTTGTCTATGTTAATCAAAACAATTCATAAGCAATCAAGTATAGAAGAATATTAGCAGCGCTTTTCCACTAGAGCTTCTCAAACATGCTAGAGAATTGCAATCAACAACTAGCATGATGATGTCAATTTTGTCAAAATTGACAAGAGGGAATATGTTGAAGGTGATATTTTAGGAACAAAGTCAGAAAAAATAAAAAGGAGTGGAGGCAAACACCAATTGTTTAAGGCTCTTTGGATAAACAATGCTCCCTGGAACATGAAGTGTATGGCGATTTATTTATGTGACAATAAATTTAGAACATGTAATCATAAAGGACAGAAGAAAACATGCAAAGGAAAAAAAAAAAAGCAAAACACTGGAATGAGCCAACTAAATTTTGCAAGCTAGTAATAGCAATTTACTGACCTCCTGTAAGTTTGGTCATAAGTTGTGTTAGGCGTTGCAATTACCAAGCCAGATCTTTTGTCCGTGTATTCAATAGTTTAAAATTTAAGCCATATTGTTTTGCATCGTGGAAATTTGAAGCACAGGTAAGTTGAAATACAAGTAGAAATGATTGCAAAGGATGTACACGAGGAAAAATTAAAAATTTTGGGACTTGCGATACGCTCCAGAGCAGAGATCAGGAAGCAAACAACCACGAAACGGTGAGTGATTGAAAGAAAACTCAAAAAGAGGGCTGCTCTAACAAACAAAGGCAACAAGCGAGATACAATGATGATCAACTTTTCAAGAGGTAGATCGGCTCTCCCACAACCTTAAACGTCGCTAGAAATACAACAAGAAGAAAAAAAATCAGCAGCCAACAAAATTATGCATAAAAAAATAAAATTATGCATAAAAAAACAAACCATAGGTTACTCCCCTAATAGAATTCTCTCGTAGCATTTCAAAAACTTTCCTCTCGAGCATTCCCTCCAAACTCCCTTAATTTCTCCTCCTTGAATAGTGATTATGCCCCTTGTGGACCCCACCTGCGCCCGACTTCTTTCTGCCACAGCAAAGTGCCGCTCGGTTTACTTTGCGTGAAAGGGATCGGCCCACCTGCTGTTATGGCAGGCCGGTTTGGTGGGCTTTTGACAGGTTCAAGATGGGTTGGTCCTGTTATAGGCAAAACAATACTCCCCTCCCAAAGAAGTACATTGTCCTCAATGTGGAAGGATGAAAACTGCTTGTGGATCACCTCGTAAGGCTCCCAAGTTGCTTCATATTCTGGCACTTTTTTCCACTTAACCAATGCATCCATTGCTCCCCCAACTCCTCAGCGCACTACTTCAATCTAAGTGGCTCCAAAATCACCTACAAGTCTTCCGTCAGCATCGGCAGTAGTGTAGACAATGTTATATGAACTCCAATCGCACGTCTCAATTGTGATAAATGAAAAACTGGGTGTACTGCGGACAATGGTGGTAGCCACAAACGGTAGGCCGTTGTCTCGATGTATGTCATCACCTCATAAGATCTAAAGTATCACGATGAAATTTTCTCGCTTCTCCTCTTGGCAAATGTCTTCTATCAGTAGGGCCTCAGTTTCAAGTAGACCATATCCCTTGGTTCAAATTGCACTTCTCTCCTCTGTTCATCAGCTTTCCTCTTCATGATTTGTTGAGCTCTCAGTAAATACCACTTGAGCTTTGTTAGTATTTTGTTCCTCTCGTCCATGTATTGATCGACGCTAGTGTGGCGCTATGCCCATAATGTATTAAGTGATGTGGATCCCATCCATACAATATCTTGAAATGGGTGGTCTGTGCAGCGGTGTGGTACAGAGTATTATACAAATATTTAGTCCACGCAATCCACTTGGCATATAGCTCCGGTGTATGGGAAGCAAAACAATACTAGTATTTCTCCACACTCCTATTGACCACCTCCGTCTGTCCATCATTTTGAGGATGATATCATGTGCTTCTTTTAAGGAATATCCCTTACAACCTGAATAGCTCCTTCCAGAAGTGGTTGAGGAACACCCTGTCCTTATCTAATACAATCGATTTCAGCACCCCATGCAAAGCAAATGGACCACTTCCCTGATAAACACCATCGCGACTGAAACCGCAGTGTAGGAATGTCTAGCGGTATAAAAAAACCGAACGCGGGCTAGTGTTCATGTTCGATTCGTTTGAAATTAAGTGTGTTCGAAATAGGCTCGTGTTTAAAATAGAATCTAAAATTCTGAAAAAGAAAGATTATACAGATTTGAAAAAAAATCATTGCTGAGACTTTTTAGACAATTTTACTAAAACAAGGGTTCAAAAATCCATTCCAATGTAATAAACAAAAAATGAAATTGCAATGAATTAACTACTCAGATAAACGAAGTCAAGGCTGTGAGATATATCCATCAAGTTTTGCTTCTTAGTTATTATTTACCGGACCTAAAGTGCAAATAAGTTGAATATAGTTAAGAATTGAAACGAATATAGTTTCAGTTCTGCTGAAAAGAAGTTCAATCAAGGAACTAAAAAATAAAAAAATAAATAACAAGAGAAAGAAACTGACCGCTTCCTTGGCCTGAAGTTTTTCTGCCCACCCATTCAAAGCATATGGATCATTAACAGCAACACAAATAACAGAATCAATTCCTTTAGCTTTAAACTTTTCGATGTTATTCTTGTAGCTAGGAACATGTTGTTGAGAGCAGACACCAGTATAAGCTCCCTAGCAATGATATTAGATTATATAAGAAATTCAATACATACAAATAAAGAACATATAATTTTGATAATTAGCAATAAAAAAAAGAGCACTGAGGAAGCTTAACTTGAAAAACATGCATATACAAAAACTAAATAATAAAATTGTTAAAAATCCAGTAGGTTAAGTGTGGGGCCACAAAACAATTGAAAATAGATATTTTGATTTACATTTCACAATAAGAAACACCTCCACTAATGAAGATACTATCCAGTATGGCCTGAGAATATTAATAAGTTATAGCATCTATCAGCCTGGAGACTGGTCATTTGGAATTTCTTGGATGATCCCATGATGCTTTAAAAAGAATTTGCAACATTTTTGTCCCTGGAATTTTATGTAATGAAGCGAGCAGTTAGCAAGGTATTCCTAAATGTATACTGGTACCACCCAACACCCCTCATGAATACTGAAAATGAGACCATAAAACTTAAAAACAGTTTTAAAAAGCACAACATCATTATACCAAAAACATATACAAACTCCTCAGCCTGTGTTTAGTACTAGGGTACAAAACATTAAAACTATTGACTCGCAATTTTAAAGCCCTTGACCTTGATTTGCAAAGAGAAAAGAAGAAAAAATAAATAAATAAATAAATAAAATAATATTTTGTATCTCAAAGCGCTACCCTAACAAACCTGCTTCAAAGTTTTCTCATCATTCATATTAAACTCGTGGATCAGTATTTCATACCGAAATGCTCAAAACAAAATATCTCCCATCCCATGCAAGATACCCGAGAATATGAATAAATCCAATTATAGATGAGCTAAAATCAAAAGCTAGAATCAAAGTATTAAAATTCACTTTGGCTATGGTTTCAATTCAATCATGAAATTTTCAGTATTAATAATATTGATTGCTTTATCAATTTTAAGATTCATTTTTTATTTTGATTTCAGTAACCGTTTAATATTAAATATATTAAATTGCAAAAATATCACTAACTTCCTTGCACAAAAATTCTCATCAACTTGCCATTGAGTCAGCACTGGAATGGCTCTTGTAAAAGAGCCAACAATAGTTATTTTACGGAGGAGATCCATTAACTAGTGGGGTTGGAGGCGGTGCCTGAGCAACCACAAAGAAAGTGATAGGCTAGCTAGCTTCAAGGTGCGTGTAAGGCGTATGGGTAGTATAGGATCAATCTAATTTCAACCTGATGACTTGGGTGCTAGGAAAACAGTCAATCTATGCATAACCGCAAGCAAGGCCATCAATGAAAAATCTTTTTAAGTCATCAGTGGAAGCAGATGATGCTGACAATAATACTATATGCAAAGGTAGCAAATGCAAAGATTAGTCAGCAAGGGCGCGAAGGGCTGACTAGCTGACAGGTGACATGAGGGGGCACACGAGAATTCAAACAATGCATGCTGGTAAATTTGTCTCCAAACCAGGCAACAACAAATCATGTCATTGCAGGATGACAAATCACCCTGAGAAGCGAGAAGAAAGTTATTTTTCAAAAAGCTGGCAAGTCATCCCAAAACGGAACTATGTGTAGTCGTCCCATAGAAAGATAAAAAGCCATCTCAGTGTAGGATGACAAATCATCTAAATCTATTGACAATAAGGGAAACAGCAAAAGCAATAATAACGATTGATTATACTTTTGAGTAGATTTACCTAACCCACTAATAAAGGAAACAAAGCACTCCTCTGATGTAGTCCAAAAGATACCTATATAAGCCTAAAGACTACCTCAAAAATGGTAGTCACCTCGCTAATGAAACTAGAAAGAGAAAAATGTGTTGTAAGCCTAAAGACTACCCTCATAAAGGGCAGTCACCTCATTAATGACACAGAAAGCAAAAAATGGGTGTGTTGTTGATTAAAGAACTATATCATGGCTTAGAAGGGGCTGAGAAGAGCACTTGATGAGAAAAGGGATGAGTTGTCTAGTAGAATTATATCTTCCATAAGAATTTGCTAACGTATTTTCATAGGACTTTTTGCTCTTCAAAGTAATACTTTTAGGCCACCAGCTATACTCCCCTTAAAGAAGGAAATCAAAGTCTCATTTTTTTAGAAAGTTTAAAGAAGACGAAGAAAAGAGCTCTGAGAGGTATAATACTGGAGGGGGAAAAAGTTATTAATAAAATCCCCAAGGAAGGATTCTCTTGCTCCCTTTAAAGATGCCAAGCATTGATCTATCCGCTAAAGAAAATCTATCATGCAGGATATTGGCAAGCATTCTCGAGTGGACATTAGAGGAATCTGTGTAGATCACATGTTATTTTAAGGGTCTGCACACTAACACCTAACTTTGAATTGTCAATCATAGATTACACCAAGTTGGCCAATGTGTTGGAATTCAAGGCAAGTCATGAGACAAGAAGCCAATTGATATGTGATAACCAAAGGGGTGAAACATTACTAAGGAAATGACACCTGGTGTCAAACCAAGAATTTGTTGGTCAACGGGCATCCAGTACCAGAGTGAAAAGTCGTTAGCCAAGGGCCGTCAAGAAGAGATGGCACCAAAACAAGAAGTTGTAGGCCAAAGACAGACAAGATTAACATAGAGCAGAGAAGGCGGCACAATGCACCATGGAAGAAAGTAGTCAATCAAGGGCCCACAAGGCAAAATGGCATCGAGAAGTTAGTGTAGAATGTTAAGCAAAGTGGATGTTGGTTTGTTTGGGGCCAACCAAAAGAATCGTTGTTGACGAGTCAAACTACAAAAAGATGTAAGCCAAAGGCCAATCAAAAGAGAGGGCTACTAAGGAAAACTTCTAGGCTGAAGTTGACAAAGGCTGACAAGAATAGATGGCACCAAAATAATGGTGTCATGAAGCAATGCCATAAGAAAAATAACGGTATCATGCAACAATACAATAAGTTTTTGACCTAGAGCTGACAAGATGAGATGGCCGAGAAGGTGACATTAGGTGCCAAAGCAAATTGTCAATTAAGGACTAACAAGGAAAGATGGAACTGGAATGGAATGAAAAGGCAAAGTGGATGCCGAACAGGGTCCATAAGAAGAAATGGAGCTAATAAGTTCGCTTTAATAGAACAAGAAGAGGAGTTGAGAAAAGAGACTTCCTATAAGAAGTCATACATAAAGTCAACTTACTAAAAGAAGTTTCCCAAAAGGTTTACTTCCTATGTGAAGTCACTATGAAGTACGACTCTGCAAGAGAAACTGCCGAGAAGGCCCACTTCCTAAGACAAGTTGTCCAAATAAGAGCTTAATGAGACAAGGCACAACCAAGGCTCTAATAAAGGGAGAGTTCCCTTGAAGTTGATAAGATGGAGCCAAGAGAAATAGCATTGAGTGGACAGGTGTCAAGGAATCATTCAAGATTGTTTGATTAACCAATCAAATAAGCTTGAGTACTTTCATAAATATTTGATCGCTAAATGAAAAGGATTGAATAACTTATTATTCAATTCATTTATGTTCATAAGCAATATCACTTAAAAGTAGCGAACGAGCTTGCTAAAAAACTCAATTATGGCTCGTTTGTGAATAGTATCATTTAAATACTTTTTAGACTCGACAAACTTTACTTAATACGGCCCTTTTATTTACTTCAAAAAGTTTATTCATACAAAGCTTGATTAGAGCTCAAATAAACTAAATACGGCTCATTTATTTTATTAAAAAAGTTGCTTGCTATAAACTCGATAATCCCAACTTGAACTGAGCCTGAATGAAATCGAGCATAGCTTAAAAAAAGTTTAAATAAATGAGAATGGGCTAGAAAACATTCCTGAGATCTTGAATTGAGTCGAGCTGAGCTTCAACAAGCTTTTTAATAAACAAGCTCAAGCTCAAACAAGAACTTACTTGGCTCGAATCAGCTTTGTTTACTCGCAACCCCTGTTTGATGGTCATAAGATGGAAATAAGAAGCAAATGATTAGATGGCATCAAGGAGAGAGGATCTGGGAGGGAATGTGGCGCAATGTAACAATTAAGATAGCATTTGTTGCCTTGGAAAGAGAACTTGGTGGAACAAAAAAAGTCATAAGCACCTGAGAATACGGCATTGACGAGAGAGCTGATGGGTCTAGATCATGATAGCTTAGCACCAGTTAGGCTAAGGAGTAATTTGGGCCATGAATGGCATGTCCAATTAGGTTACCCTAGGGTTGTGGTCTTGATGAGATTTAGGGTCGCCTAAACAGGGTATATGGTTGGACTTTGGTCCAAGAATCAAATATCCTACCCATTCGTTAAGATAGCTAGGTTCAAAAATCAAAACGGACTTTTGTCCAAGAATCAAAATATTAAGTTGAGATTATAAGGATATCCTCTAAAGGGACTAAGATCCCCATTAGCACAATCCAAGAACTAGGGAGACAAGCGGGATGTTGAAGCTCCATAATTTGGTTGCCTTGAGAATCAAAAAACAAATAAACATCCATATGTGATATAGCATAAATCACCATTCATAATGAGATTTCTATGGGTGCAAATGGTGTGCAAGCATATATGATTATGGTGGTGTGAATGTAGTCATACATGTCTTATATAGAGCTAGATGAACTATTGCAAAACTTCCTGCATGGTATGTGACAAGAAGATACAGGGCCAGATATTATTTGGTATTATTGTAACTAATTTCAATTTCAATAATAATATTTGTGTTTCTTTTGTGGTTTGGGCTTCCTCTTCTAGCATCATTTGGTATCATTTGTAAATAGTTTGATGCAGCTATGAGTCTGAGGAGCCGACATCAGACACAAGGCCTCCACAGACAGGAGCAAGGCAGATACTTCAGCTCTATATACCCCATCTTGAGTTGCCCATACGGCGGGAGGTCCAGCATGTTCAAAGTGGAGTCATTACATGCCATGTCTGGACTATTACAGTGAGTAGTTCAGAGGTTAGATTCAGCTCGTGGAGCATCTATTGGCAGATTTCCACGTGGGTGAGTTGAACATCAACTCTGAAATGTGCCCTAGGAGCCTAAGGGGGATGAAAATTCTTCAATAAAATCCAGGTCCTTTCACTGAAGAATCTATCTCTCATAGTGGTCGCTAGTGAGAGTGGCACAGTCTGGCAAAGATTTCATCCCATAATTGAATTCTCCTTACACTTGTTACTCAACCACCGCACGCTCGACACAAAAAGTGAAAGCATAAGATTTCAAAAGCAAGGGCTCAAGAGTTGCATTGTGGGAACCCACCTCTATATGCAGCTCCTGCTCAGGATGTGCCAAAAGAGAATGACTGCTTATTATACCAGAATGAGTTGTGGAAGAACAATGCTGACATGATCGGCCTACCCAAGGGCTTGGCATCGTGCCACAAGAAGCCAAAAGCTTCAATGAATAAGGTTAAAACTCCCCAAACTACGAGAGACTGAAGCGAGGGCTAGGGTCTGAATCGGTCCAATCTGGTTCAGCAAGAGGTAGGGAAAAATAGATGTGTTTTCCCGCCCACATGTCTAGCCCAAATTCAGCAAACACACCTATTTATAATAGACATATGGCGGGGAAAACAGAAAAGAATGGGTGAAAATTTTCGCCCAACCAAAAGAGGGAGGAGGTCGGTTCAACCCCTACCAGTTCAGATTACAGCCCCCTCTTCACATTCATAATGAGATTTCTATGGGTGCAAATGGTGTGTATGCATATATGATTATGATGGTGTGAATGTAATCCTACATGTCTTACATAGAGATAGATAAGAAATTGCATAACTTTGTGCATGGTATGTGAATGAAGATATCATATGACAGATACGGTTACTACTTTGCTTATATGATTCCTCATACACCTGTGTGTATGAGATTTATTCTCTTATTGGATGTTGTCATATGATGAGCATTAGATTCGAACGATGGTTATATTCATGTGTGTATGTAATGCGAAAGAAAGATTAGCTAATAAGCTCCACAGTTTAGTAGAACAAATATTTTCCCAATATGAGGGAAAATCGATGAACTTGAGCATGCTTATGATAAAACATGAACAAATCCACACTCATACATAAAAAAATTCAATACTATGCACTCAAGAGTTCAAGTTATGTGCAACCAACAGGCATTAAATGAATAAATACCCCATGGGCTTGCTAAATAACCAATGGGCACCAAAGTGACAACCATGGCATGAATTTGGAAAGCATATTGTGTTGATAATTAAACTATGCTAATGATTATGTATGATGATTCATCCTATTTATAATATGAACGAACAAGCCAAGTCATGAATTACAATATGGAATGATTGGTTACAAGAATTTCTATGCATTGCTTGCTTGCATGGCATCCTTCATGTTTAAACAAGTGATTGTAACATGCTCTGCATATTTAGATTTGATTGCATACTTGTAAATAATATTACATTTTACATGAAAATGGTAAGACATACAAGAATAATGACATGACATGGTATTGTAAGCATTTGTTATGTCCTACCTTTTCATGTATTGAACTTGAGGTTCAATATGACCTAGTAGGCCTTACTTTCAAAATATTTTCACTTGCATGTACCATTGGTTTCAGAAAGGGGAAGAAATATATAGAATATAAAAAATGAAGATATACTTTTGCATGATATTTTGATGTTTGTGTAGTTTCTTTTGTAATAATAATACAAATGTATATGTTTTAATACGTTACACAAGAAGATCACGATTATGTATATCTATTACAATTATTATAAATGAAAGCTTATGATGAACATGGTTTAGAGATGAAAGATCAAAATGTGTTGCACAATGGATGACAGACATGTTCTCCTCAGATACCCATCTAGCTCAATGCAGTTAGCAACAATGTAAGGGTTACATTGGAATAGGGCATAAAAATGACCATATTCCATTCATATGCCATCCATACCCCCAGATACTTGTTTCTCATACTTGTGTAGTTTCTTTTGTAATAATAATACAAATGTTTATGCTTCAATAAGTTACACAAGAAGATCATGATTATGCATATCTATTACAAACATTATAAATGGAAGCTTATGATGATCATGGCTTTGAGGCGAAAGATCAAAATGTGTTGTATATTGGATGATAGACATGTTCTCCACATATGCCCACCAACCTCAATGCAGTCAGCAACAATGTAAGGGTTACATTGTAATAAAGCATGAAAAATGACCATATTCCATCAACTTGCCATCCATATCCCAGATACTCGTCTCTCCATCCTTGTAGATCTAAACTGAAACAAAACCTTGTTTGCCTCTGATTAAAGAACTTCCCTCCTACTCATCTACTGCTACTAAGCATCTCATATGTTTAAAATCGTGCCTATAATTTTCTAATTTTTTTATATCTATAAATAAGGTTAAACACCAATTTACCAACCATCTGTTATTCTCTTATATGGCCTTTGATTATTATTTTCTTCTTTCTATTGGTTTATCTTACCTATTTCTATTATCTTTAATCAAAATATATAAAAAGGCTCTACACAATATGAATGGAAAAACAAAAATGAACACCAAAATGAGTGATCATATTAATCTTCATAATAGAGATTTCGTTACATTCATTCCTAGCCTATTTAACATCACTCGGTCTTTAATGTTAACAATGTACTCAGGTCTATGGTCAGATTATTTTGAGATTTACGCAGGGCTTGATGCCTAAAATGACCGGTTTAGGAAGGAGACGGTTCAACAAGGATGCGGGACCAGCTGGCCAGCCTGTGAACGGGAGTTACCGCTCCCTCCTCCCTTTTTTCTTCTGCTTGCCGCCCAAGAAGCTTGCTTTGCCGCTCAAAGGGGAGGGGCCTCCCCTTTCTATTCTATCATATATTACATATTTGTTGTTTATTTGCTTAAGATTAGTTTTTTTAGTTTTTCTAAGTTCAAATTTATGTCCAGCTTGTTGTCGACAACAGCTTTCCCTTCTAGAGTTATATCCAAAGGTTAGGAGGTGCTCCGACTGTAGCTCAACCGAGGTCTTGATCTTCTCCAAGAGTTCGAGAGATGCTCAGGTTGTAACTCACTCCAGCAGGGATAGTTATCCTGCATGTATTCCCTTTTCTGCTTGTTGCTTGCTTCCTTGTCATCACCTTCCTGCCTCCCAAGTTGTTGTTGCCTCAATAACCCCGTATCTCCTTCCCTGTTGGCCGCAATGCATCCTTCCTCTCCACCTACATCCTTGACTCCTTATGTCTCCCAACTCATAGCCGCAAAAGCCTCCAAAACTCATTCCCTGCTGGTCGCATCCCTCCTTCCTCTCTCCATCTGTTGTTGTGAACCCTCCTGCCACCAAACCTGCAAATGCAACATCACATTACCTCAGTCTCTCCTTAACAAAATTCCTCCGTCCTCTCCACCTACTGTCTTGAGTCCTTCTCAAGATCCAATACCACCTCCAGCCTTACTGCTCCAAACACCACCTTCTACCAATCTTCTAGTGTCGTCACCACCCCATTTGCAACCCTACTGATGAACCCGCAACCCTCCAGCTTGCACCCAACCTGTGTCTAGCTTCCATACAATACATTTTTCATCGCCCCAAGGTGTCCTTTATGTTTATGTTATTTATTTCCTATTTTTGAAGATTCGTCATTGTACCATATTTCAATTTCAACAATTATATTTGCATTTCTTTTGTGCTTTCGGTTAACGCCGGTATGAGAGACTCTCTTCCATTGAATAACTGGAACTTGAACATATTCTTTTCCCTAATGTATTAATCAAGGATGATCTATAAAAAAATGAATGTCATCAATGATCAATGTGTTTCTATATAAAGAACTCACCAACATTTTTTATATGGAAGCTTAAACATACAATATATTGGTAGAAAAAGTTCATGCGCTTAGTTCAAAAAACTTTACAATGTTCTAGTAGTGTCAAACTAAGTGGCAGTACTCCGGATCATTATATCTTGCAAGCAAGTAATGTGGTGATTCTTGTTATGTATATTGATTACATTCTTCTAACCAAAAATGACACTTTAGGCATTGCTGAAATAAAGTAATATACAACAACAACAACAACAAAGCCTTAATCCCACTACGTATAAAGTAATATACAACAACAACAACAACAAAGCCTTAATCCCACTACGTGGGGTCGGCTACATAAATCCTTTTTCTCCATTGCGTCCTATTTAGTGTCATATTTTCATTTAGTTCTAATAAATTAAGATCATTTTTAATACAATAAGCCCAAGTCTTCCTAGGTCTACCTCTGCCTTTCTTAACACAAGTCAAATATAAAACATCTACTCTCCTAATCGGATCATCTAATGGTCGACGTTTAATATGACCAAATCATCTAAGACGACTTTCTCTAATTTTGTCTGTCACAGGAGCTACACCAACCCTATCACGAATATATTCATTCCACATTTTGTCTCTAAGTGTAAAGACAAAATGCTACAAAACCCTATCACGAAAAATTTTGTAACCATATATTATTGAATTTACTTCTAATAAAGTAGGTGCTCTCTCTATAAAAGAAGCTATGCTACAAATCTTTGTAAATAAAAAGTACTATTGGGTGAAAACCTGCTGACTCGTCTTTGAATTCTCTACAAACATTTGAAAATGAGAAATTTTTTTAGTTGCTTCTTATTATTGGCTTCTTTTTAGAAAGTTAATCTATTTGATTGCCAGCAAACCTAATATATACTTGCTTATTAGTGTAGTAAGTTAATATATGTGAAATCCAAAGAAGAAACAATTGGAAGATTGTCATGAGAATTACAAATATGCCAGGAAATATCTTGTTAAAGGACTAGTCAATCAGAGATAATCACCTATGAGTTGAAGTTTATACATATGGTGATTAGATTGGATCCATTAAATATAGAAAATTAATTTCAATATATTGTATCCTTGTTGGTGGAAATAATAAATCTTGAATAATAAGAAGTAAACAGTTGGGTTAGATCCTGTGTTGAAGCAAAATATAAATATATGGCCCATTTCGTTAGTGAAATGATGCAGGTAAACACTTTTCATGACAAGTGTGAGTTCATCTACACAACGTATGATTTTAAATTTTGATAATCAAGCTACCACTATATTAATAGCGAACCGCTCTTCTAGGAAAATAGTTAACCACCTCAAAATCGATTCTCAAAATATCAAGAACAAGGTTTTGTCGAGTATCATCACTCGTGTTGTCAAACAAGATCAAGTGGTTGATCTCTTTACCAAGGCTCTCTAATCTTTTTGGTTCTCAAATATATGTAACAATTTGTGCATAGTTGATATACATGATCCAGCTTATAAGGATGCGGGGGCATAAGAAAATGTCAATAAGTTTTCAACCTTTGACAATTTCATATCAAAGGTGTGTGTTATTATTGATATGTAGAAATCATAGAATCCTATGCAATATGGACATTTCCTCAACTTATTCATTATCACATTAGGATCCATTGAAGTTATCATAAATTCATATTAACACCATAATGTGCAAATAATCATTGGCCATCCAATGCACTTTGGATGGCCACTGTTGTTATACCAAACTACTTTAAAACAAATAATGGATAGTCAAAGTTGATTGTAGCAAACAGCTTCAAAATCATAGTAGGTTTTGAAGCAACTTGGTATAATCAATTATGGTCCTCCAACGTGCATTGGATGGCTAGAATCTGTAATTGTGCATTGTACTGTTACCACTGACTAAGCAATAACTGAATCCAAGCTTCAGTTGATTTTAAGAAAAAGAGATAGCCGAAACTTGACTGACAAGATGATTGGAAGTTGAAATCAATTTTTTACATAGCATGTGTTACACTACAACTTTTTTTTTTTCTGAGAACAATAGTTCAATCTTTTGAGGCATAAATTGCAGTTCGAGGAGACCAAAGAACTCATACAACCAAAGATATACATTTGGGTTTTGTTTCCACTACAAATAATCCATCATCTCTGCAAGCCATCAATCGATAGAATCTCAATTCCAAGTTCATGGATTGAAATGCGACAACCCGACATAATAATAACATAGAGATAAAAAAAAAGGTAAAAACATTAAAGAAAGCAGCAAACAATTTGACCATCCAAATCATTTGGGAAATTTTGAAAATAAATAAACAAGCATACAAAAAACAAGAAGAAGGATTGAGATAAACTTACAGGTAATCCAAAAACGACCACCTTCCTTCCCTGGAAGAACAAATTGGAAATCTTAAAACAATGAATCCAACTACAATGTTCAAGAAATGAGTAAAAGATAAAGAACTATAGAGAAGAGGAGAGAGCGAGCACTTCGAAGATTTCCTTGAGGGGAGTGGTGGAGAAGTTGGAGGAAACGCCTTCGTCCCAGCTGCGGGCCTTCTGGAGCGATGCGCCCGGAGCAGCGGAGACGATATCGGTGCCAGTAGCGAGCGAAGCAAAGGCTCTCCTCACCAAGGACAACGCCGCCACTGAAGCGGCCGCTTCGCAGCAGCGTAGGGCCCCTCCGGCCGATGCTCTAGCCCTAAGCATCGCAAATGACATTATGCTTCTTCGGATACTTGAATCCTCTTTGAACGGATTGCCTCACAGCACTAGACGGAGAATGGCAGATGCCCGAGGCCGACGAAAAAATATTAATCACGACTATGCTTATCAGCCGGGTGACAAAAAAAATATATATATATATATATATATATATTATTGTGTTCTGGTTGGGTTGTTATTATATTATTGTGTTATTCAGATATTATTATATGTTGTTTAAGTATTATTTATTTGTTATTATGTTATTGTGTTATTATAATATCGAAAATATTCTCAAAATTTAATAACAACTGAATAACATATAATAACACATGAATAACACATTAATAATGAGAGATGAATATTTTGTTGTGTTACGAGCCGATCAAGCATAATTTCATTGGACTCTGTACGTAGTCCTGATGTAATATTTTTTCCGAGGCCGACAAGATGAAAATAAATTATTAAATTTGAAAATAATAGTGATAAATTTGATTAAAATAGTAAAAAAAAATGGGGAATCTACCAATTATATATTTTTAATACCAATAATTTTTCTTATTATAATTTTTTTTTTCTCTATGGAGTACTCCTTGTTTATTTCAGCACTATGATATGATTCGAAAATTGTATTTTTATGTGCTTGAATTTGTAGATATTAATTAAAAATAAAATCAAAATTTTCCAAAAGACATCAGAATA
>NEWO01000054.1:1950760-1987340 GCA_003013225.1 Phalaenopsis aphrodite
TATATATATATATAATTTTGAAAAGTAGCATTTTAATTTAAAAAAAATACGAGACTGAACTGATCTCATATATTTAATAGTTTAAATAAACGAGCACAACACCGCAAGTGATACATCTATTCCAATGAATGGATACATTGTTTGATAGTGAAACTCAATTAAATAAACTATAGAATCTATGCATCTATTCTGGTTTTGCGAAACTGTTCATGTTGACCGACAAATTCTCTTATTTAATATAGAAAATTAAATATGATTTATATTAAGCAGGATTTTAAAGCTCCCTATAGAGGCAAACCTCTATAGTTAATTATATCTTAAATGACCAAAACCGCTTAAGAATACTCTCGATTCAAATATGTGGTTTTGCCTTCAAGAATTTTAAATTATAAGTTTTTCACGATTAGATATTGAAAGTTCAAAAGAGAATGTATCAAAAGGGAACAATTATTTTTAAGAATCCAAATGAATTAAAGGTAGGAGTTGTCATTGACCCGAGGGGAACCTCAATGACCTCTTAAACTATTTTATTGTTTGGCTTCAATTTTGAGAAAAAAGTTATTTCATGTTTCATATTTTCGATTTTGTTTACTTGGAGCTTATACTTACATGACACAGTCATACAAATAGACTATAAGATATGAGGGTTTATGTCATAACGAACGATAACTTCAGAGCCTAAGTCGAGTTAGGGCTTAAATTGCACAATGTGAATGTGAAAAAGACTAAAATATGAATTGAGAAATTACATCGTACTAAACTGACTACCTCAAAATCCTATGGCTTGTTATTTAAGCTAAGGAATGTATATTGTTATAGATTTGGTTGCTCTCCCGAAGTTATCTTTTAGTCATATTTGTCTTGTTGCCCACGATATTAGGTCTAAGCTCCTCGTTGAAGTGGCAATCCCAAGATCTAAGGTCCAAAAAGTTTTACAGTTTTCACGTCAATTTTTTTTGTTTAAGTGTTATGGGGGGCTTAAAGTTGATTAAAGAGACACCAGTTAGGATCTTACGGTTTCTTCATTATGGTGTGATTATTTTCTTTTGAATTTACTTAGCCAAAATGAGTTGTTAAGCTCATTTAAACTAGGGAAATCTCGTTAGCAACCGTGGCTCCCGATGGACTTCTGTAAATTCAAGATTATGTATTATGAAGTTTTTGATTGTTGTTGTATTTTAAAAATGTTGTTTAATTTTGAAAATAGTTTTGTAATTTTCAATTTTGAAAAGTTTTGCAAGCAAGATAAATAAATTCATGTAAAAAATATGTTGTAAAGTAAAAAAATAAAATTGCAGTGCATAAAATATAAATGTGTACTTGTCATCTTCTCTTTATTCTCTCTGCATGGTTAACACCATAAAGCAGAATAAATTTACAGAAATTAAATAAATTACACAGAAGTATCTGGTACGTGAAAGTCGGAAATTGAGTCATAGCAAAACTCGAGTAAAAAGAAAACTTCTATGCACATATGAAAGACCAGAACTGAGTGTAAGACATGGGTAAAGGTGGGGGCTCGGAGCTGGATTGTGTGCTTCCCGACCTTAAGCAAGAGCTACCAACCCAATCATCTATGGAGGGATGTTCTAAACTCGATTCAAGCAATTAACTGTAAACCTTTACAAATTTTCATTTGAATTTAATTTTCACACATACACAATTTTATGATGTAAAAGAGATTTTTGTTTAAAATATTTTGTAGAGAAGTGCATTCCACAAGTTAATCAATCTAATCAAGTTAGGATTATAGGCGACTAAGAGTATCAGGGGCAATCATATTCTCAAGAGTTGTTGAATAGTATCATCGGTCTGTATCCTCTCTTTTTCTTAAAGGTTTTGGGGGTAAGAGATATTATTCTAAAATCATTCATCGTATCCCTCGTTTCAACACACATTAACATTATTGTCATTGCCCTTATCACCTGAACCTCAGACTTACATCAGTCTAATGATCCATATGTAACACAAATAAATATTCTCATTCGCTCACAAGCATTTAAATATCTTAGAAAAGACTTAAATCCTTGAGCACTGGGTTGTAAATGTAGGATAAGTAGTCAGAGTATTTCTATTGATTTGTGTAAATTATCGGGTCCTGAACCATATCTTGGTGGGTCCTTAGAGATTCGTTTGATTTTTAATGATTGTTTGTGTTTTCATAATGATTTTCTTCAACAAATCGTGGCTGACCCAGATGTCCTCTAAAATATATGGAATCTCCCAAAGATGTCCAGATAATAACTCTAAACCAACTTGGAATCTTCTAGAGCATTTTAAGTTCATTTTGGTCTTGTTAGACTGTTAATTAAACCATATGAACTAAATTAATGTCTTTCTAAGTTATGCTCGGTATATCTTAATTAACACATGAGTAGGCTAACAACTATTTTGTTCGATGCTTGAAAGGGTGATCACCCCAATAGTGAGTTTAATTACTTAAGGGAGTTTTCTCTCTCTTAATTAAGCTTTGAGCATGTAGTGTTTATGATAGATTATCTTTTCTAATTCTTTTAAATAGTTTCAAATCGACCCTAGCTCACTACCAAGCTTCTAGATCATTAAGGATATATTTGTGATTTATGTTAAGTGATGCTAATCCTTATTAAACGATTGTATAATGCGTAATCATTTTCTAGGGCATCAAATTAGTTAATTATTATCTTCCTATCTTAAGCCCCTTACCTGAGAATCTTCCATACTTAATCATCTTTCAACCCTCAATAATTGGAGAAATTACACTTTTACCCTTTGGTTTGACCTAAAATTTTATTGGGGTTCAAAACTCCATAATTATCATTTTACACTTGGGGTCTTTAACTTCAGAATTCATTTAATTCAATCCAAATGACTATTTTATTGAATTGTTATTCATGAGTTAATTAAATTACCATAGAAGAGTTTGTATTGTTTTTATTTATTTTTATTTTATTTTCCGGGATTTTTTTAATTCAAAATAAGAAATTTTCAATGTTAATCGATTTAATTAACTAAAGCACATATTCTTTTAAATTTTTTGTTCACATTATTCTCCTCAATTTACTGAGCATAGGGGTATATTTATTTTATTTTAGATATTTTTCTACGACAAGTTATTAATTTTTTAAAATTTCTGTAATTATTTAAATCAGAAATACCCCTTAATCTCCTACTCATCCACGTCGACGGTGCGTCAGCCTCATCGTCTCCGAAGCCTAAGTTGTTTTGCCCCTAAAAAGTTTAAGTTTTTTTTAGACGTCTTCGAACGACATACATAAGGATCATCGAAGGTTAGATATTAGTTATATAAACACATAAAAATTAAGTGGCGAGCGTATGAATATTCGAGAAATATATAACATGTATATGAATAAATAGAAATTATGTGGTGAGCGTGTAATATATATAAAATTTGCAAAGCGTGTATGTAAAAATTTAGGAAATAGAGTGGCAAACATGTAAATATATAAGAAAATAATGTTGTGCACGCAAATACATGACATTTTAGAGGTGTGCAAGAAAATATAGAAAAATTAATTGTCTTGATTGTAAATATAGGTGATACGATGGCATGCATGTAAATTCATTTTTATTTTTATTTTTTGTATTTTTTAGACTTGTAAATACATAAGAGGAGGGTGGTATGCATGTAAATTTTTTACCTTTTGTTTTAGGTTTATATATGCAAAGACAAAAAAAGTTGAATGGTATGTACATGAATTTAAGGTGGCATGCATTGTGAATCTCAAATTTTAGAATTTTGATATGGAAATACGTAAGAATTAAGTGGTAGACATGTAAATGTGTGAAAAGATAGTGTGATATGCATATGAAAAATAGAGAGAAGAAAAGGAATCGAGAAGCTCAACTTATGTATTCGCTGGTGAAGTGCTCGGCTACAGAAAGGAGAATGTGTGGAGGGGTGAACGTTGAGGTGTTGTTGGGTGGAACAAGTTAGCTGGTATATAGGAGAAGAAGAGAGAGAGAGAGAGCGTGGGAGAGAGAAAGAGAGAGAAGCGTGGGAGAGAGAGGTGATATACTATTATTATTATTATATATATAGATATATATATATATATTTATTTATTTTGACTGTAGTGATAAAGGAGACATGCGTATAGGAGAGAGAGAGAGCATACCTTTTTTTTATGTTTTTTATATTTATTTATTTATAATGTGATAATATAGACAAGAGAGAGAATAAAAAAAGGGGCCGCGCACATGCCTGGGTTTAAGAAAAGATAGAAGTATAGTTTATATATATAACATTTAATAATTATAATACAATAATAATGTTATAATTATCTTTCCTGCACTTTTCGTCTGGGCACGGCTTCGTGGTGAAGTGAATGTATCTCCTAGGTAAAATCGACGTTCCGGACGCACTCGTGCAATTTGTTTTGTCATCCGGGGTCTTTCAGACCACTATGTTGGCGATCGTGTCAAAAATGCGTCAAATTTAGTTTTCGTCGAAGTTTTGGCTCGCGGTTGATCTTTTTAGAAATCAATTTTAATTTTTATTAATTATAAGACAAATAAAGGTGTGGGTGATGCGAATTTTAACATTTATGCACGTCGACTGTCTGAATCGTGACATTCGTGCTCGAATGTACGAAAGTCGCAATGGGTTTTCCCGGAGCTTTTAAAACTTATGAGAATTCATCATCGAATCCTCACAAGTTGGTCCTAACCTTCCAAGTGCTGGAGGTTTATGACAAGCCGTGTAGGGTTTAAAGAGAGCTAAGAAACAGTTTTAATTTCTATGTAGGTGGGTTCCATCTCTAGTCTTCTAGGATACTCAAGAAAAATTCCTATGACTAGATCCTAAGCACTAAGAGGAAAGAAAAACCTCACAAAAAATGATTTCTTCATACTTTCTTATCAATTAACATACAATTTCTAATTTGAAAGCTTGTTGTGTTATTAATAATGATTCAAAAGATAGGAATTTTAAGGATGATCTCGTCTCCTCCACTATAGCTCAAAAGATTTATTCCCTTTATATTAATTTGGAGGTTAGGGATCAAAATCTATTTATCCCTTTGAGCTCCAGCTTGTTTTTTCTTCTAGGATGTCTGACATACTTTTAGAGATGAGAAAGACACTTCTATTATTTTTAAGTTTTTTTGGGCAATTTCTATAGCATTCTCTTGTCCTATATTATCTTGAAAAAATTGACATAATTATTTATCAGTTGATTGTAATCTTCAAACAAAGGGATTTTATTTAACTTATAAATATCAGTATTGCATCACTTAAAAGAAACTAACAATTTTTTGTTAATAGTGTTATGCTTCTCATCTTTGGAAGTGGATAGGTAAAATTTTTAACTTACCTTTCGTTAATCCCAAGCTTTTTATCAAAGATTTTGTTAATTCTTGGTTATCAGTGATTAAGGAGAATATTAAGGACCATAATATTAGCATTATCATCACTATTATCCTTTGGTATATTTGTAAATTAAGGAACAATTCCAAACATAACAATATTAAAATGGGTTATCAGCGTATTGTCCCTTTGATTAAAAAGAAAATTCTTCTTTTATTCCAAACTAATTTGATTGAACAATCAAAGCTTCAAAAACTGCAAATTTTTAGCTAAGAATTTTGATCTCTCCTTTCCTAAACCTTTTGAATCTATTACTACTTTGATTAAATGTTCTAAACCTCAACTTAATTAGGTTAAATGTGATAATGATGATTCCCTTTCAAAGCATAATGATGGCTTTGGTAGTCTTTTGAGAGATTTTTCTAGAAATGTTATTATTAGTCTTTGTTGGTCCTTTGGAGATCTATTATGTGCTTTTTGCCTGACTGTTTGCATTGAAATATAACCTGAAACTAGCTATTGCTTTAGCATTAGGTACATTTGGATTGAACTTGATGTTCAACTTGCTCCTAATTTGTTTTCAAATTATAAGGAAAACAAGGCTGCTGACATCAAATTTTTTACGTCTTGAGTGATATTCAATCTCTCTTAGAAAATTTGTATTATAAAAGTACTTGTATTTGTTGTGAAGGGAATGCATGTGCTAATTGGGTGGCTAAAACTAGTGTTAAGAGTCTCAATTTCCAAGAATTCTACTCTCATACTCTTAGTAAGGAATTAAAAGTTCTTATTTATCTAAATAAAGTGTGGTTACCTTATTTGAGAAGTGTTGCTTAGCCTCGGGTATGGCATGTATGTTTCAGTTCTTTTTATAAAAATCAAAGTCGCCAATATGTTTAGTCATCGTCTTAAAATTCTCCTTTCCAAATAGCCCTCTTACTTGAATCATTAGAACAATTCCAAGAAGTTGAGGGATTAGAAAAAAATGAATAAAGACGGAGACTAGACAGTCAAATTTAGAAATAACCTAAAGTGTTTATGTGAGGTAAACCTTGTGCTATAGGTTTAGAGTATACATCCAAGAAGGATTGAATCGAGATACCTTGAACCAAATATCCATGAAAAAATACTATATAAGTTACGTAAGTAATAAGAGAACCAAATTTGTGTGTTTGTCATGGGTTCAAAAGCAACTCTGAAAGGAATATATTCCTTTGGTCAATTACATCTTAAAGGATGCACAAAAATATTATCAATTAAAAGAATCATGCTTACATTCAAGTGAAGACTAGTGAGAGGTATCACAAAGGATGGTTATCTCATAAGAGCATCTCGACACTTTTAAAGTTTTTTGCTAAGCCCCAAGGCAGAGAGTGAGTCTCTCACATCCCAAATAGGTAACGACTCATTGATAATCAAGACACATGAAATAATTAGGTCACCTTGTAGGGTCTGTACTATGCTTTTAAGCTTGATCAGACCATGAGGGCAGAGGGTGAATTACTATATCCAAAACAGGTGGCGGCCTGTCTGCAATCAAGGCTTATGAGATGACATCGATGGAGCGTTAAAGGAGCGACAGAGCTCAAAGGGGGTAAGTAAATTAACGGAACTTTAATCCTAATCAGGTTGTTAACCCAACACAACTAGGGATCCTACATCCAAAGCTACGAGGACCTTAAGTCTACCTAGTTGTAAAGGTTGTTAACCCAACACAATTAGGGTTCCCTTATCAGCAATCCATGAATTTCTTTGTTAAAGGGCACCTCATTAGCCTTATGGTTAAGAGAAGGAAACTCTAAGTCCAATGATCCCTTGTAGGTAGAACAAGTGGAGGTAGGACTAATACCTGCTAAAGTGGAGAGGAAGCCATTGGAGTGGAAAGAGAAGAGAGGTACGAGCATGAAGCCAAGACGATCTCACAAAGGATTTATTCTCCATGTGGGTCGAGGAAGCCTCTGAGACCCTAAACGTGCTAGAAGACTACTTAAGTGGAAATCTTTGATGGGTCAGTCAGGTTGAAGAAGCACACAAACTTCGCTTCGAGACATGCAATATGATGTAGTTATCCACACAAGTCCTAATGTGGAGGCTCTATTAATATGAATTGGGATATGTTCATGCTATGCAACCCATTTAAAATTCAACCTGATGGACATACAGAAAAAGTAATGATGTAATGTTTTTATCCTAAATTTTGATTAGTAGTAATATTTTTGTAGGATTTTGTAGAAAATTTTATAAGTATGTCTTTAGAGAGTCTAAAGTTATATTCACATGATTCCCAAACAATCCACAAGCAAATAACGACGAAGTCAAGTTGATTTCACTACAGAAAGTAAAAGCACACCAAATATAATAAATAAATGGATGATATTGCTGGATTGGTAACATATCCTATAAAAGAGAAAAATATGGCTAAACACCGCATATACAAGTCTGATCCTATTTCTATACACAAATAAGCAGTCAAAATTAAGGTACAGGACACGAGTCTGCTGCTCATGGTCCTCGTCATGTGGTTTCGCCCAGTAGGCATCTCGGAACTCATGCCCGTACCTTATCTCGAAATAGAATCGAGCCTAGAGACTCTAAAAAGTACATGAGAAAGTAAAAAAAAATCAATCTAACTGAAAATCAAATTAGTATAAATAATTATTTACATGCAATGTAGCGAACCATGCCCGGTGGCAGAGAGACTAAACAACACCTGCACAAACTGTGTTGGATAAAATCACGATAATCCCTTGCCATTGGATATGGCTCCCTACAAGAAAATTACCCCTAACATACTAATGTGCATGTCTTATACCCCAACATCACCCAAAAAAGTAGCACCCAAAATGATGTTTAGGTAGGGCAACCAAATTACTAGATAATTATAACCAAGACATCAAAAAGACTACCTAGCACCCTAATCCTAGCCTAACACAACATCTGACATATATTGTTCTAGTCACATCATCTAAGTGTGTGCAGAGGTGTAGCAAAAGAGTGGTGTATATTTCTATTGGGACGTCATCCCCGACCCCATCCTAAGGATCCAAAAATTCTAAGAGGTGTCATTAGATAGAAGTTTTGTACGAACAACAACTTTTAAAAGTTTGACCTCATATACGGTCTAAGCTAAGAATGCAAATAATTTTTTAAAATATGATGCATATGAGTAATAAACACATAATTCTTATATTTTCAAAATAGGTTCTAAGGAACGAAAAGCTTAAGTGGCACCTATTAGGCCCCTTGGAACCTTAGCACAACTTATGCATGCTAGTCACGATACGATGACTAGTATTGCCCATGTGGTTGATTGAAATGATAAAGATAGACATACAAACTGATCAGATTGGTGGTGATCGATCGATGAAAATGGTCGATCGAGTCGATCAGGCTGATGACAGCTGTTCGATCAAGCCGATGATAACGGTCGGAAGAACCGATCGGGCCATGGAGGCTGATCGGTTGAACCGACAAGAATGATCGATTGAGTCGATCAAGTCAATAATTGCTAATCAGTTGAGTTGATAAGGATGGTCAGATTAACTAATCAGATTAGTGGCAGTCGAATGTTTGAACCAACAGAAGTGGTTGGATGAATCGATTTGATCAGATTGGTGACAATTGATCGATCAAACCAACTGAAGTGGTTGATCGAGTCGATAGAGAACGTGATAGCCGGTCGATTGAGTCGACAAGGATTGTTGGGCGAACCGATCAGACTGATTACAATCAATCAATTGAACTAACAAAAGTAGTCGATCTTGTGGATCTGACTTATGGAGATTGAGCGATCGAGTCAATGAGGATATTCAGATTAACTAATCGAATTAGTGGTGGTCACTCAGTCGAACTGACATAAGTGATTGATTGAGTCAACAAAGAAGGATTGATCAAACTGATTGCATAAATGACCACCGATCGATGAAACTCACAAAAATATGGCATTTTTTATGCAATTTAAAATCTGTGCAATGTGCATGCGTGGATGTAAACACAAGCAAAATGAGACCCAAACAAATCAACAACAAATCATACTCATTCTAGTGATCTCACGAAAATGTAAGGGTAAGTGATTGAGAGGTGTACAAATGCCTTATTGAGTGTAGCAACAGACACCCACCTCCATTTGCAGGATATAAGCTGGGGAATCTCTCACGAAGAGAATTCTCCATGACAGAGAGGACAAAGACTAAAGAAATATCTTCATCTTCTCGGTCGACAAGTTTTAAATATCAATTCAGATGAAACCACTGAGACAAATGATGGGATCAGTACAACTCTGTCTTTTAGCTTTTGGGCTAAGAAAATGAAAGGGTAAGTTACACTCTTGGATTTGTAGGGGTAAATCACAAAGCACTTAATTTTATGGGGCTTTCCTCTAAGCACAAAAATTCTAAGTCCTTAAGACTCCAACATCCAAACATAGGGGCTCTGAGCATAGCCCGCTTGAGTTTATCCTAGTGTCTATGGATGAACTATTTGAAATCTTAAATAGGTATATAAATTTTAGAATTTGAGTTTATCACAATGAAGCACTACACATTAGGATTTTCATGCAAGTATACATATCAATCTAGTAATATTGAATTAATGAGTCTGGATTATCAATCTCAAAGAAAATTATGTGATTTTACACCTAAGAAAAGTTCTAGCCTACTATAACGAGCCTTAGCCTGAAAGTATAGTTGATCTAAATTATGCTTGTTAATCCTACATAAATATCACCACTTCTATTAACTGCCTTAAATCTAATTAAGTTTAGAAAGATCAAGATATAAAAATTACCCTTCCTTTGCAATGACATAAGTAATATGTGTAGTAATGAAACCCTTAGAATAGAGATTTTAGTAAGTGAAAAATAGGAGAGAATCTCTTCTTTACCCTCTTTCGAGTGCATAATGAAGTTTGGTTCAAACTTGGTTAGTTTTTTGGCCTGTCACCCTAGAAATTCTATTTTGAACCCATCAAAGCCTATTTCACAATCTATTTACATTGCCCTATTGACTATTTTGTCTTCACCCACTAGTACAATTTAGTTTCTCCTAGTTGTTGAAGTCATAACTCTCTCGAGTCATTATGGATTCCTAAGTGCTTCGCTTCTGATGTCAAAGTCTTTAAGGAAATAGAGGTGGTGATTTTTTTAAGCTAATCTTGGTAGGAGAGGTTGGTTTTTCCAAATCCTTAAAAACATGTTCTTCAGATTTTTTAGTTTCCAAGCTTTATTTTTGAACCTCAGTATCTTTTCGAATGACATCCTCCATCTCTCTTCCACTTCTTAGCTGTACAACTTTAACTTGCTCGGTATTCTTTTCCTTAGAGTTTATCTCAGTGTTGCTAAAAAGAGTTCCTTGTGGTCGATTGCTAAGTGAGTTAGCAATTTGTCCCAATTGATTCTCTATATTCCTTATTGCGACACCTTGATTTTGCAGTTGATTTCCCATTTGCAACACAACCACCTCTAGAGACAACTTCTTCTCCTTAAATTGTGGATTATTGTAAAATTCTAGTGGATAAGAAGGTCTATAGTTGGTACTATCCTGATTATTCTAATTTCCTAAAGTATTCTCTTGTTTATTTCCCCATTGTTGGTTTCCCCCATCATAATTATTATTCTAGTTAAAGTTAGGATGGTTCTTCCAACATGGTTTATAGAAGTTGGAATAAGGGTTGTTAGGTCTATTGTTAATTTCATTTAAAGTCTCAAATGATGAAGTGTTAGAATCACCATTTGTCCTAATGAATTTTCCTCAATTATTAGATAAATTTGAGGTTAGTTCAATCCAAGATGATCTATTTTCTTAGATAGAGCTGCTACTTGAGAAGTAAGAATTGAAAGCATGTATGTATCATGAACACTAGTTATTTTTATAGGATTTACCCTTTTAGAAGGTCATTGGAAATTATTTGTAGTCATCCCTTCAATTAAAGATTAAGCTTCATCAAATGGCTTCAACATGAGTGAACCCTCAGCGACAACGTCAATGATAGATCTAAGTGATCCTACTAACATATTATAAAAAGTTTGAATGAGCAACCAATCGGGTTGAACATGATGTAAGCACTTCCTAGAAGTTCCTTAAAACTTTTCCATGCTTCATATATTGACTGATCTTCATACTGACAAAATGAAGTAATATTATTTCTTAGATTAGCAGTTTTTTAATGTGGGAAATACTTAGCTCGGAATTTTTGGGCCAATTCACCTCAAGTTCTTTGATTTAGGTGCTAATGAATTCAACCACATTTTAGCTTTATCCATTTAAGGAAAAGGGAAAAAGCCAAACTTTAACAACGTCATTTGACACATCGTTATATCAAAATATAGTGCAAAGCTCTAGAAAAATTGTTAATTGTAAATTTGGATCCTCGGATGGAGTTCTCCCAAACAGGTTGTTCTTCACAATTTGGATAATACCAGGCTTCAATTCAAATGCGTTAGCTTCAACGCCAAGAGTTTAAATGCTTAAGTGAATTTCATATATTATAGGATTAGCGTAACCCCTTAATGGTCTATGTGCATTATGATGTTCATTATATGGATTATTCTATTGAATATTTATCATTTCTTCTATTAATTGGTAAAGTCCTTTGTATTTTCTAATCCTTCTAAGTTTCTCTCTAGTTTTTAATCGTAGAGTACAAGTCTCAAAGATCCTGCACTATGCATACACAACTAAAGGTTCAATGAGTAAATCTCACTAAAACGCACTAAACAAAAACTCAAATATAATAATGTTGTTGTTGTTTTATTTTTTTTCTTATTTTTTTTCATTAATCAGATAGCAAACACTTACAAAAAATAAACTACAATATAATTTTTCAAATATAAGTCTAATTAATTCAACTAAAATTTTCCTGAGTCAAATACACCATCGCACTTCTCCGACAGCGATGCTAACAACTTGAATGACGTCTTGTTTAACCTAGTGCATATGGATGAACTATTTAAAATCTTAAATATGTATATAAAATTTAGAACTTGCGTTTAACAACAATGAAGCACTACACATTAGGATATTCTCGTAGGTATACGTATCGTTCAAGTAATATCAAATTGTTGAGTTTGGATTATTGATCCCATAGTGGAGGCCATGATTAAACTTAAGAAAATTTTTAGCATACTATAATGATTCTTAGCCTGTAAGTATGGTTGATCCAAGTTATGCTTGTTAATCCTACTAAGCTATCACTAATTATATCGAAATACTTTTAAGTTAATTCTACTAAAGCTAATTAAATTGAGAAAGATCAAGATATAAAATCTAATCTTCCCTTGTAATGACATAAGTAATGTGTGTAGGAATGGAACACTTATAATAGAGATTGAAATAATAACAAATAGTAGAAAACATCTTCTTTACCATCTTTCAAGTGCATAAAGAAGTTTGGTTTAAATTTGGTTAATACTTCTGTCTGTCACCATAGAAACCCAAATTTAAACCAATCAAAATCTATTTTCCTATCTATTTGCATTGCCCTATGGACTACTTTTTCTTTACCCATTAGTACAATATAGTTTCCCTTAGTTGTTTAAGCCACAACTCTTTAGAGTCATTATGGATTTACAACAAATTTTAACATATCACTTGATCAGAATGATAAGTAAATTAAGAACATAGAAAAACCATCATTTTAATGATTAAAAAAATATTCTAAATATAACCAACTATCCTACACATACTTCTAATTCATCACAAGAGAAGGGTATAAAGGATCTACTCATAGTGCTTGAAGAAAACACTACAATTCATCATCTCATAATAAAGTAAATTCATTAAAAATGAATTTACAAACAATACAAGACAATGTAAAATGAAACACTTAACTTTCTCCTTGAGAGAAAAAAAAAATGAAAACTCCTCCTCAAGTGATCTCCAAATGTTCATTGCACTAATAACAATATTCCTTTGCAAAATTCTCTCAAATCTCTCGAAGAAAAATGCAAAAAAATGTAAACCTATATTTAAACTCCTGTTTTTTTTAAACTTTCTCTAAGTCTTCTACATTGATCCTCCTTTTGTTTAAACTGCCTTCTCGACTTTTTAACTCCTAAATTTGTGCATAATCAACTGCAGAAACCATATCAGACAATTTTGGCGCCTAGGTGCCGATGGACTGGTGCTAGGGTGCCACTCTCCCTATTTACATGGATAATGACTGGCGTCGAGGCCCCATTATCTATGTTTGCTAGATATGATTGAAGCTTAGACGCCACTGAACTAGCGCCAAGGCCCAAAGTAGTGCGCCTTGGCGCCCAAGGGCCCAAGGCTGACACCTAGGCGCCTATGTGCTGAAAGCATATGATTCCCCAAGCGCTCCATTTTGCTTTCATTTCACTCCATCTCTCACTCCAATCATCGTACATGTTATGCATACAACAAAAACACAAAAAATATATATCTTTAAAGTGCAAATTGATAAAAAAATAAGTGTAAAATGTAAAGAAAATTGAGCATACTACAATACATATCAATGTTATTGTGGTGTTATTAATATTATGATATGTTTTTATTGTCATACATATGTGATTTTATAGTGGTGTTATTAGTGTCTTCGTATGTTGGTGTTATAGTGACACAAACGTGGTTGTATTGTGGTGCTATTAATGTTATGGTATGAAGTTATTATCATACAAATGTTGTTTTATAGTGGTGTTATTAGTATCGCAGTATTGTGGTGTTATTGTGATACAAACGTGGTTGTATTGTGGTGTTATTAGTTTAATGATATGGTGTTTTTGTCATACAAATGTGGTTGTATAGTGGTGTTATTGATGTGGTCGTATGGTGGTGTTATTAGTGCAGTATTAGATGTTGTTATGATACAATTGTGATTATATTATGATGTTATTAGTGCTATGAAATCGTCTTATTGTCATATAAATATGGTTCTACATTGGTGTTATTAATGCATTATTGTGGTGTTATTGTGATATAAACGTGGTTGCATTGTGGTGTTAGTGTTATAATATGGTGTTTTTGTCATACAAATGTGGTTGTACAATGGTGCTATTAGCGCTGTCGTATTGTGGTGTTATTGTAATACAAATGTTGTTGTATTGTGGTGTTATTAGTGTAATATTAAAATATTAATGTTATACAAATATGGTTATATAGTGGTGTTATTAGTGAGGCCGTATTGTAGTGTTAATAATATGGTTGTGCGGTTGTATTATTGTGATTCAAATGTGATGTTATAGTGGTGTTATTAGTGTGATTGTAATGTGAGGTTAATAATGTGGTTGTATTGTTGTGTTAATAGTGCAAATGTGAATGTATTTTGATATTATTAGTGTAAATGTGATTGTATTGTAGTGTTATTAGTGTAATGATATGATGTTATTGTCATACAAATGTAGTTGGTGTTATTGATGCAGTCGTATTGCAGTGTTATTGTAATACAAATGTTGTTGTATTGTGGTGTTATTAGTGTAATATTATGATAGTATTGTGCTATTTTAATGATAGTACTCTAATGTTTCGCTCCTGATAAATCCTACAACCATAATATTATGGTGGCAAGACTTGTCTCAAAAAAACCTAAACAATACAAGACTTGAATGACGAGAGACTACGAACGCTTCTCGTCCTATGACCGGCACAACTATGGATTTCAAACGAACCAATCCCTAGCTACCAAAATTGTAGGTTAAAATTGCCCTACGAAATTCTACCCGATAACGTGCAAAACTTTTTTTTGGATGCTATGGGCTGATTTTGGCCGAAATATGCCCAATATATATCTTTTTCATGCTGCAAAATATCATTCATGCGGCAAAATATCATTGGAGAGACCGTAGATTAGGTAAAAATATATTTCGGTATAAAAAAAAATAAATTGGGCCACCGAAATACATTTTCTCCCCTAGCTTCGGAAAAAAAATATTACATCAGTATTAGACACGCAAAGTAATGTGCGTACCCAATGAAATCACGCCACGACACCCCGCGCGACAGTGAAAAAAAAATGGTGCAGTAACACTAGGAATATTCCCTCATGTGTTATTCATGTGTTATTGTGTGTTATTCATGTGTTATTGTCTCCTGGGAATATTCCTGGTGTTATAATAACACAATAACACATAAATAACACATGAATAACGCACAATAACACATGAATAACACATAATAACACATGAATAACACGTGGGAGAATATTCCCCCGTGTTACTGTGCCGCTTTTTTCTCTGTCGGGAATATTCCCCGTGTTATTCATGTGTTATTGTGTGTTATTCATTTATTATTGTGTCATGAGAATATTCTTGGTGTTATAATAACACAATAACACATTAATATCACATGAATAACATGCAATAATACATGAATAACACACAATAACACATGAATAACACATGAGGGAATATTCCCTGTGTTACCGCGCCGTTTTTTTTTCCGTGTCGCGCGGGGTGTCGTGACGTGATTTCATTGGGTACGCGCTTTATAATACATGAATAACACACAATAATATATGAATAATACAGGAGATAATATTTTCTGTGTTACTATGCCGTTTTTTTTCCTGTCGCAGAGAATATCGTGACGTGATTTTATTTGTAGACACTTTATTTCAAAGTGGTTACTACTGATGTAATATTTTTTTGCTACCTTCGTCCGAACAATATTTTCTCCTCGTGCAGCGGATTTATCCCGCTCAGCTACCCTGCATGCTGGCATAGGTTTGCTCCTCGCGTGTATCTCTTGCCTCTGTTAACGGAACCCTGTAATGGCACTCCAATTTCAGTTCCCATTCTCTCGCCATTATCCAGCCCACCCTTCCGCAGTATCCAACCTGCCCCATGTGTTCAAATTATTTCCGATAGCTCATTGCCGGCAATTCCCTACTCGATCCCGCCGGCGCTCCGCATGTAAGAAGCTTTTTTTCTACCGTAAACACTGGAATAAATCCCGTATTTTCATGCCTTTAGAATCACTTGTATCTGTATTAAAATTAATTGAAGAAACCTTCATCGTCTCCTTCAGATGTTAGACTTGGACCGATGGATAGAGCAGCTTCAAAGCCGGTTCAGATACATTGCATTAGCCATGAAGAAGGAAGACTTGAGGTTGTGGCTTGAAATTACTGAAGTTGAAAGGAGTAACAATTATGTATTGTTACAAATGTATAACTATGATCAGCTTGTTATTAGAGTTTTGTTTATGGGCAGGGCTCTGGAATTGTGAAGGATAGAAGTGTTTCAGTGATTCTTTTGGCTGGAGGCAAGGGGAAGCGAATGGGGGTAGGGTAACATTACTCTTTTTTCCTTTTAACAGCTGAACATTTCGAACATGAAACTAGGCAAACTGATGTTTTATAAGCCCACTGCGTTTTTTGTGCGGTACAATAATACCCATTGATAAGGGGATGCTTGAGAATCTTTCAATTATTAGATTAATTTTTGTTCACTAAGATTGAGAATGGTTCCAAATTAGTGAATTTGCATTATTTCTTTCTAAGTTTCCTTTACAAATGCGGCGGAGTTGAAATTAATAACTTTGATTCTTAATACTGCCTAGTTCCAAATTAGTGAATTTACATTATTGAGGTGTGGAGATATTTAGGAGATTTGGGAGTTTCTTGGCTTACTAACTCTTTAATATTATTTTAAAAACTAAAAAGATGCCTGAGGAGTGGAAAAAGAGTATTTTGGTCCCCATTTTTAAGAATAAAGGGGATACACAAGAGTGTGCAAATTATAGAGGAATTAAGTTGATGTGTCATACTTTAAAGTTATGGGAGAGGGTAATTGAACATAGGTTAAGACATATTACAAAGATTTCTCATAATCAATTTGGATTTATGCTGGGCAGGTCTACTATGAAAGCTATACATTTATTGAGAGGTTTGATGGAGAAGTTCAGAGATAATAGGGAGAATCTACATTTGATTTTTATTAAGCTTACGATGAGGTTTCAAGAGATATTCTTTGGAGAGTTCTTGAGAATAAAGGTGTTGATATGACTTATTCAAGTCATTAATGATATGTATACTAGAGCTGTTACTTGTGTTTGAACTAAAGGAGGATTGACCAAATATTTTCCTATTTTTGTTGGATTACATCAGGGATCGGCTTTAAGCCCATATCTTTTTGCTTTAATTATGGATGGTCTTACCGGACATCTACAGAAGGATGTACCTTGGTGCATGCTTTTTGCTGATGATGTCATTCTCGTGGATAAGACGAGAGAAAAAACCCAGGAAAACTTGAATTATGGAGGTCTACATTGGAGTCTAAAGGCTTCATTTAAGTAGAACTAAAACTGAATACATGGAATGTAATTTTTGTAGTAGTAGCTCTAGTGATAGAAGTGTGACTTTGGTTGATCAAATTATTAAAAGGTGTGAACTATTTAGATATCTTGGGTCTGTTGTTCAAAGTGATGGTGATATAGATGAGGATGTTAATAGTAGAGTTCAAGTTGGTTGGTTGAACTGGAGGAATGTTTTGGGCATTTGTGTGATAGAAAAGTACCGCTTAGACTGAAAGGAAAATTTTATAAGACGTTGGTGAGACCTGCAATGCTCTATGGCGCTGAACGTTGGTCCTTAAAAGAGAAGTATAATAATAAGTTAAGTGTTGTCGAGATGAGAATGATTAGGTGGATGAGTGGCTTTACACTTAGAGATAAAATGAGAAATGAATATACTCGTGATAGGGAAAAAATTAGAGAAAGTCGTCTTAGATGGTTTGGTCACATTAAACGTCGACCATCTGATGATCTGATTAGGAGAGTAGATGTTTTAGATTCGACTTATGTTAAGAATGACATAGGTAGACCTAGGAAGACTTGGGCTTATTTTATAAAAAATGATCTTAATTTACTTGAACTAAATGAAAATATGACACTAAATAGGACGCAATGGAGAAAAGGATTCATGTAGCCGACCCCACGTAGTGGGATTAATGCTTTGTTGTTGTTGTTGTATTCTTAATACTACCTAGTTGCCATCATCATTCAAGGCAATTTTTAGTCCAACACTTCCTTTCTGAAAGTCTGAACCAGGACTGCTATACAAGCAAACTAGGCTAGCTGAAGATAGGAAGTTGGGATTGTAAGAGCTAAAAGACAGAGGCTCGCCTTCTAAGAACCAAGAGAATTAAGTTGGGGTTACTCTCAGGATCCTTGTGCACTCGCTTTAGCATGAGAAACCATTTGCTTATATACCGAAGGCATGAACACTGCACTCATCAGGAAACGAGGACTAACCGGGGTCACTTTTCCCAACCAAAAGACCTCTTGTTATAACTCTAGAGGTCTATCACTCAATCGACAAAAGACACTCACCACTCGATAGAAGACATTCACTATTGACCGCCCCAAACCAAAAAGTTCATTGGCAAGTTGAAATTCACCTATAAGGATCCACAACCTCATCTAACCTCTTCGAGCCACTTGCAGTGGGGGCCGTCCATATTTATTCATTGGTGTACTAATTTTGATGTTCACATTTGCCATTCAATCAAGTATTTTTATTTGTTCTTTTTCTACGAGGCCATAATGTAACGTTTCCTATAGCGCTTAAAACCTTATTAAGAAAGTTTATAGGGCCATTTATGGGGATTATCTTCTTTCTTTTTTTTGGATGACAATAAATTCTTTAAAGCTTCCTTATCTTTGCTCCATTTCCCCCTTCTTCTTATTCATTCTCTTATTCCCCTATTTCATGCCCATTGACCTATTGTAGGCTTTGCTGGTAGAGTTCTGGAATTCTCATGAACAAATCTTGTTCAAACAGTAATATCTTATCTTAATTCCATCAATTATAAAGTTGGATTGTGGAGAGACTAGTGTTCTAATGCTTTCCTAGAAGTTGATAGTAATTCTCATGCTTGATACAATGGGTAGCTTGTAATTTTTATGTCATTCTTTATGCATTTATTCCATTGTAAATGTTTTTCTTTGGCACATTGCGTAGCACTTTGTTGCTGATACCCGTCAAATTTTCTTTCAAGGTTAAAAAGATCTTTACTTTTATGACTTCTGAGGCTTCTGATTGTTTTTTCTCTACATGGGTTTTAGCTTCCAGATTCAATTTGTTGGTGTTTGGTTAGGGTGTCTTTCTTTTGGTATTTTTTTTTTTTGAATAAGGGTTAATGTATATACCACGGGCTTTAAGTGATACTGAGAATATTGATTTCTGATTTTATCTGTGGTTTGTAAAAGTAATTTTTTTTTGAAATTGTTGAGGTATTTTTGGCATAGGCAACAACTGAATCTATAATAGTACACTAGTTTTAGTTTGGTGATATTGAGCTACATTGTCATATTTTACTAGCATATTCATTCATAAGCAGTCTGTGTGAATTGGCAAATGAGAAAGTGTATCACAGAGCTACATACAAGTTGTCTCTGCTATAATCAAATTGCCTTGAATAATTATGGGAAGCTTATGGATCAAAATTAGGATTATTAGCGGATGGCGATGATAAGCACATGTGTTTCTTTTCTAGGAAGCAATACACTTGAAGTTTTGAAGGGCACATACTAATTCTTAAATGAATTGGGATGAAATTTTAAGGCAACCAAACATGATAAGAATGGAGATACTAAGCAAACCTTAAAAATTAATAGAGATACTAAGTATGTTAATTTTTGTTGAAAGGAAATAGGTGTAGTAGGTGCGTTTGATTTAAGTATTTAGAATTTGTTAAATAAACTAATGCGGATATAACTTAACAAAATTATGAATGCGTGGTTAGAATGGAGAATTTCCTCAAAAATAATTATATAGCAAGAGAATATCATGGAAACTTAAAACTAATTTAATAAAAGTATAATTAGGTCACTTATGCTGTATGAATATGAATGGGGTAATAATGTAGTTATTAACAGAGAAGTCTTGTGGCATAACTGAGAATATTAAGGCATATTTGAAAAATTAGGAATAATAGACTGGGAACTAATTATATTAGAGGAATGTCATGGGTAGCGTTTGGAGAAAAAAATAGTGAAAAATAACCTTAAGTGGTTTGAGCATGTGAATTGTGACAATCTTTCTCCCTAGGCTTGGAAGAGTTCACATGGATCATGGCAAGATGGAGTTTGGTAACTTGAGAGTTTATCTTTTTAACAATAAAATGCCCCAATAAAAATTATTCACTAATATAATTGTTCAAAGTATCTAAAATTAAATGACATCTACCAATTTATCAACCAAAACATAAACAAGATGTGATGTCATATGGATATTCAAGAGAAATATAATTTTTTTATTAAATTAAATTTGTAATTTTAAGACCAAAATGAACTCATAATGTTAGAAGCAGAAATCCACAAAGTCTTTAATCAATGCACAACTAATAATATGAAGTTAGAAAATCAATAGACATTAGTTTGCAAGAACAAACTAAATAGGTAATGTCAACTAAACAAACTATATTATGTAATGTCTCTATACATGGCGCTCTGTAAACTCTTCATTAAATAGAATTTAGATTAGAAATACACTGAATATCTTGCATAACAAGAGCTTGACAACCCTAAACAATTGATGATCTTTTTATGATAAAGAATCTATTAAAATATTTTCTTATAAATACTTTTAAGTTAGGCTTAAATTATCATGTAAAAAATTATTCGTTTGTTAGTCTTAGTCATTTAATAAAATAATAATTGGCATACAAAACTAAATGAAATCCACATGTAATTAGGAATCCTTAACCCTAAATATCAATTTCATGATCCCTATAAGATAGACATCTAGGATTTATCCAATCCTAGACCTAAATCCTACAAAATAATCGAATTTATGCACATAACCAAACTAGAACTTTAAACATAATTAGTATGTTAATTAGATTAATTAAATATATGTACTGGATTAACTATGTTTAGGTTTCTTTCTCTATCTTTTTTCGAGTTAAGCTTTCCGACCTTAAGGGATAGGATGAGGAGGGAAGCTTGGGTGGAGACAACCCTCACTCTTACAAGCCTTATTATTGAAGAATAAAAGGCTGGTGATATCGGATTTAATCCAAACCACAATAGGAATGCAAGTTTTATTGCTGAAATTTAAATAGGTTACAATGAAGACTCTTCAAAAAGGAAATAAATGATAAAAAATATAGAAAGATGCCCTAGAGCTAGGATGAGGGTGGTGGCTGGCAGCGGGACAACAGGTAGGGGTCGGATTGGAGGTGGTTGTGAGGGCGAGAGAGTGGGAAAGTAGGTGCAAGGCGTTGCTGGCGGCTAGGTTGGAGGATGCTATGGTGGAATATGTTGGCAATTACAAGACGGAGGAGCAGACTTGCAGATGGAGCAGGAAAGGGGCTTAGGAGGGAGGCAGTCCAGGTGATTGTAAGGGGGCGTAAGATTGTGAGGCTGGGTGGGCTGTTGGTAATAACGAGAGAGATTGGGGGATGTTTTAGTGGCTATAGAGGAGGCTGGAATGAGATCAACGGCTAGGAAGCTGATGGATTAGGTGCTGGCTGCATTTAAGGAAAAGGTGAAGTAAATTGCGACTAGGACCATAGGAAGGATGTGGCTGGTTGCTGGAATCGGGGGAAAGGGACTGTGGGGAGGGGCAACGAGTAGGTGAGATGAAAAGGGAAAGATAGTTATCCCAACGGGAGTCATCACTGTCTTCAGTGTCACTTTATCATTACCCACTTCATCAAAAGTGTCATGCTCAGTGAAATAGTTCACCTCTTGACAGTGCAACCTTATCCAATATACTCATATCCTGCGACACTTACAACACTTCTTAGCTGTGAAAAATTTAGGGATGCGGATTGATTCCATTTGTTTTCCATTTGAATCAGCTTTTCCTTTGACGGGGTCGTCTCTGGTGCTCCCAGGTGTACTTTGGCTGTAAGATCCTGAAGTTGAACTCCGCTTGTAAGTTGTGGTTTTTGCTCGGTGATGTAGTTTTCCCAGTTTTGAAGCTACGTTCTGAACATTCCGTCTATAGTAATGTTGTAGAAGCTGGCGTTGTTTCTCTCGCTTCATCTTCAAATTCTTCTGTTCTCCATATGTGTCCTCCTCTCTCGGCCTCCTTTGATACTGGATTCGAAAGCGTCGTGACCTTTTTTCTTCATCACTGAATTCCTTCATATGGAAGGGGTTGAACTTCTCGTCTCTTTCGCGCCTTTGACTTTCCCTATCACCATAGAGGGTAAGCCCCCTTGGTTTCATGCTCAATGTCCACAAGCCTCCGTTGATGTCGACAGATTGTATCTCTTTCCGGGTAGGTTCGAGCATGTATCTCCTTGGTGGCATGGCTAGGGTTCGGAGTTCGGAGGTGAAAGAGAGTGTAAAAATTAGTTTATGGTTGTTGATTTTGAAAATCAGCATGAAAAAATAGGGTTAGGTCAAAATTGGTGGCAGGGTGCACTACTCTCACCAGCAACCCCTCGGGAGAGACTTCTTATTCTGTGATAGAATCTGGATCCTATTAAAGAATTTCCTTTCCCATCAAACTCCTAAGACAAATTTCAAAGTTGGGATTTATCCATCCCGTCCGAACAGTTGATAATGGGCACCATACTGAACTGAATCTCACATTGAAATAACTCCCTGAAATCATCTCGACGTGGCATAACAGAGCCTCATTGATGACTTGCTGGACCTCCCTCAGCAGTGGCAACTCAAGAATGAGTCTATAGATATGAATGGTCTGGATTTCCTTATCTAGGGTTGCCATGCCTCTGGTGTCAACTCCTCAAACTCAAGACTGTCCTGGACACTCACTGTGCAGCCAGTTATATTCTCTCCTATGGCTCAACTAGAACTATGTGTATTTTATTTCCTCAACTGGAAGCTAGTCCTCCTTTGTGTCATCACCGTCTTCAGTGTCACTTTATCATTACCCACTTCATCAAGAGTGCCCTGCTCAGTGAAATAGATCACTTTTTGACAGTACAGTCTTATTCAATATACCCAAATTTGTGACACTTGCAACACTTCTTAGCTGTGTAAAATTTAGGAATGCGGATTGCTTCCATTTATTTTCCATTCTGAATCAACTTTTCCTTTGACAGGGTCGTCTCTGGTGCTCCCGGGTGTACTTTGGCTGTAAGATCCTGAAGTTGAACTCCGCTTGTAAGTTGTGGTGATTGCTCGGTGATGTGGTCTCTCCACTTTTGAAGCTACGTTCTGAACATTCTGTCTGTAGTAATGTGGTAGAAACTAGCGTTGTCTCTCTTGCTTCATCTTCAAATTCTCCCGTTTTCCATATGTGGCCTCCTCTGATATTGGATTCCAAAGCTTTGTGACATTTTTTCTTCATCGCTGAATTCCTTCATATGGAAGGGGTTGAACTTCTCGTCTCTTTCGCGCCTTTGACTTTCCCTATCACCATCGAGGGTAAGCCCCCTTGGTTTCATACTCAATGTCCACAAGCCTCCGTTAATGCCGACAAATTGTATCTCTTTCCGGGTAGGCTCGGGCATGTATCTTTTTGGTGCCATGGCTAGGGTTCAAAGTTGAGAGGTGAAGATGGTGTAAAAATTGGTTTAGGGTTGCTGATTTTGAAAATCAACACGAAAAAAATAGGGTCAGGTCAAAATTTGGCTATGATTTGAGAATAGGAAAGACAATTTTTGGTGGAAGTTACTTGGGTAAGTGCAGATGCAAGGAAAGCCTAGGATATGACTAGAGTTAGACTAGCTCTGATAACAATTGATACCCGAGTTAACCCAAACAACAATAGGAATGCAAGTTTTATTGTTAAAATTTCAATAAGTTACAACGATGACTCTTCAAAACAGGAAATAAATGATAAAATATCTAGAAAGATGCCCAAGTGCGAGGATGATGGTGGTGGCCTGCGGCTGGACAATAGGTAAGGGTCTTAATTAGAGGTGGTTTGTGCGGGCGAGAGAGTTGGAAGTGGGTTCGGGCAGCACCTGGAAAGCAGGTGCAAGGAGTTGCAGGGGCTGGTGGCTAGGTTGGAGGATGCTACAGTGGAATCTGTTGGTAATTACGGGAGGGAGGAGTAGGTTTGCAGATGGAGCAGGGTAGGGGCTTAGGAGGAAGGCGGTCTAGGAGACTGCAAGGGGTCATGAGGTTGTGAGACTGGTGGGCTGCTGGTAATAAAGGGAGAGGTAAGGGGATGTTTTAGTGGCTGTAGGGGAGGTTGGAATGAGATCAGCGGCTGGGAAGCTGATAGATTAGGTGCTAGCGGCAGTTGGAGAAAAGGTGAAGTGGCTTGTGGCTAGGATCACAGGATGGATTTGACTGGTAGCTAGAATCAGGGGAAAGGGATTGCAGAGAGGAACAACGATTAGGTGGGATGAAAAGGGAAAGATAATTATCCCCGCGGGAGCGAGTTACAGCCGAAGCACCCCTCTAATCCTTGGAGAAAATCTCCACCTTCTACGAGTTACAGCTGAAGCACCCTCTCACCCTCAGATACAACATTAGAAAGAAAAACAGCCGCCAACGGAAAGCTGGACAGAATTCTGAAATCAGAAAGACAAAAACTAAACTCTAGGACAACAAACACATATATAAATATAAAATGGATAGGCAAAACGAAAACAGGCAGGAGGAATAATTCCCGCCCAATAAAAAGAGGAAGGAGGGGGCCGATCCAGCCTCGTGTTGGACTGGGTGCCATCTTCTGCTGAACGGGTTGGGGCCGGTTCAGTTCAAGGCCCCGCGTTAGCTGGTGTCCCTGACTATTACTAAAATGCTAAGGAGTAGGCGAATTGAAGAGAATCCGTGGTATTGAATTTTTTAGCACAAAATTGTTGCTGCCAATGAATACTAAAAATTGGTGACATGTTCAGTCTCTTGCTTGTCTCTCCACTCATTTGCTCCCTCTTCTCCCTCTTTAACTCTCCAATGCACCTTCTATCTTTCACTCTTTCTTGATATCCCACTTTTATTTCATTTCACTATTTCTTCTCACATTCTCTCAAATCTCTATTGCAAATGCCTGCTCCTCTCTTTGTTCTTGTTTGGATAAATAATTACCTGCCTAATTTCTGTATCTGAGGTGATGAGGAACATCTAATTTAAGTCATGAGCCTCAAAAGAATAATTTTTTGTTGTCAGCTAAAAGGTTGTTTCATAGATGGACAAGACGCTAATATATGGAGTAGAAAGAAAAAAATGGCACCTTTAAGGAGTTTTGGAAGAAGATTTGCAAAGAATTGTTTTAAAATCTCATGCAACATGCAACAATGATCAATGGAGGAAGAAAATTCATAAAATTGAATTCTAAATAGTTGTTTTAAGGCTAATGATGATGATGATGATGATATGCTATAACTGACGCAAGTAAGGCTAGAAATGCTTATTATGCTTGTATTTGGATTCCTTGTTGAATATGTAGCTTATGTAGTTATGTCAACTTAATTAGCGGTAGTATCTTTTAGGAGGGTAAATGTAGTTGCATACAATATCATAGCAATACTATTGTCATTATAGCATTTGTTATGCTTTATATGGAATCATTTTGAACATTATATTTCGCCAATGTTACAGGTAAGTATACCAAAGCAGTACCTTCCTATCTTAGGGAAACCAATTGCCCTTTATAGGTATGGATGCAACAGTGATTTTGTGCGTTGAAATGTTTTTTTATTGAAACGGTCTACTTCTTATGTAAGGTAACCATGGAAATTTTTCTTTGCAGTTTTTACACTTTTTCTGAGCTAAGTGAAGTGAAAGAAATAATTGTAGTATGTGACCCATTCTACAAGGACGTATTTGAGGGTACGTGAATCTCTTGAAATGAAGCTTCTTGTTTGGTTTACAAATCATTTTATCTGGTCGATTGTGCAACTCTTCTTGTGAATGCCATTGTTTTGTTCTTGGCAAAGCATTTCATGATTTGCTTTTTCTAATTTCTACTAATTTTTCTCGTTCTTGTCAGATGCCTATGAAGAAATACATGTAGATATAAAGTTTGCACTTCCTGGAAAGGAGAGACAGGACTCTGTTTTCAATGGTTTGCAGGTAGCTTTGCAATATTGCTAATTAGTTAAGAAACAATTTTTCATTTTCTGGCTCAGATTTCTGCGACAAAAAGGAAATTGAACCATTGTACCTGCTCTTCAAGTAAGTACTATTTATTGTGCCAAAATGGAAGAAGAGTGATAGCAACCTTGTTCAAAAGTATGAGGGAAGAATACTCTTATTTTTCCTTATTACAAACTAGAATAGGTACATTATTGGCTATAAGATGGAAAAATGAAGGAAGATTCACCCTAGATAATTTAAAATGAAGCTAAAAAAATATATATTGTTTATAAAGCACTGAGAGATTGCATATTAATAGCAAGCACCCTGCAAATTACTGAAATGGGAGCATCTGATCTTGTGGATGTATACAAAAGAACTAGCAGGCACCTGGATCGTGGTTTGGTGGTGAGGTCAGAGACCTGATTGCTTGTATGGAAGTTGGAGCTGGCAAGTGGTGCTGATTGGTGGGTATTTTAGGAAATCAGAGTTTGAAGTAGAGAAGTTTTATTTGCAAAATTTTCACTTTCTCCCCTAAGCTGGAATATATTTAATTCTTTCTAGCTTGAACATAAGATTGCAAATTGTAGTTGATTTAGAGCTTTAGATTTGCTTTGTTAGAGTATAATTTATTAGATTATTCCTTGATCAATTTTTTCCTTTATAAAGTTTATCAATTTTGACTTAATTGGTCCGATAATGGTGAACAAGGATCTTAGCAATGCTAAGTATGCTAGTTCTTAAATCTCATTTTCATATGTTTTTAGTAAAAATTTTAATTGCTCGAGAAGATGTTTATGCAAATTCATTGGTAGAAATATTGTGGGCTAAAAGCAATGAAAAATTGCCTTTTGCTTTGCCATATAATTAAGTTTTTTTTTATGAATGAAAAATAACCCAATGTAGATGTATAATCTCTTTCAGATTTGAGCCAATCAACATTAGCGAAGCTATACCTGTTGTAGTTCCCGTTTCTAAAAACAACCCTTTTAAGGAATCTTTTTAAGATACCTCAATATCTTATACATAACATTATTGCATTCCTTTGTGGGGTCATTCATAAACTCATTAACAATACTAATAGGAAAATATGTACCATGTTTATTGTGGGGGGTAGATAGATGAGTTCTTATACTAATTTTTGGTGTTTTCTTTTGTCAATCAAGATTGAGTCTCTTCCCAATTTTATTCGAGTATTTATTGGTTTGTTTGCTGGTTTAGGCCATGCATACTAGTTTTCTCATGCATACTAGTTTTCTTTATTAGTCTAGGGATTATTTTTGTTGCAAACCATGTACCCCTTTGGGTGAGCTTGCTATTTCTATATCTAAGAAATATTTTAGTGAACTAAGGTCTTGGATTTTAAATTTTTTTTAGCAAGGACACGTTTTAGATTATATCTTCTTTGTGGTCTCCTATCATGATGATATCATTATCATATACGATTATGATGAAAATTTTTCTTTTAAATGATTTCTAGGCAAATAAGGTGTGATAAGACAGTCTTTGAATGTAGCCATGCCTTAGGAGAAAAAAAAGCCTTTCAAAGAATGTAGCCATGTCTTTTAAGCATCTTAGTGAATATGTTAAATGAAGATCTTGGTAATTGTTTCAATTCATATAATGATTTCTTGTGACTGTAAAGTTAATTCATATTGCTCTTACTCTTAAATTTAGGGGAGATTGCATTACAAACCTCATATTTTAAAATTTTATTTATGAACAAATTTCTTCTAGTTGATGGAGATATCAATCTAAATTTACAACTAGAGGAAAATTCTACATCTGGTGTTCATCTTAGCAACTAGAACATTGGTCTCTTGACAATTAATACCCCAGGTTTTAGTGAAACCCCACATACTTCTAGTCTTTGTATTGGTTAATACTTTTGTCATCTTTGTATTTCGTGTTTAAAATTCATTTACATTTAATTTCTTTTTGCCCTTTGGGTTGATTTGAAAGCTTAAAATTACCATTTCTTTGATAAACTTAATTTTTTTCAGATTATATTTCTCCACTCAGAAACTTTTAATGATTCTTGATTATTGTTTAGAAAATTTTAGCTATAATGATTTGTAGTAAAGCCATATAACTTGTGGGATAATTTGTCATAAGAGATATAATGATTCATTGGCTAATTTGAACGAGAGCAATAGTGTGAGTTTTGGAAAATTATCTCGTTCATGTGAATCAATGCTAGGACTTAGGTTGGACATTAGGTTTGATTGAAGAGAAATGCTTTGTTCTACTTTGTTGGCTGAAATTTCTTAATTTATGTAATAGACAACTCCTTTGTATTTTACTTGTTGGACGTGTTCTTTGAAAGCTTCAATATTGATGGTTAAGATTTTAGTTGGCTTGGAAGAGATGAAAATTGAGAGACTAATAAGATAGAATTGTTAATATCACAAAACTCAAATACTGTAGAGAATTGATTTTCTCCCTCATAATGTGAGTTTGGAAAATGGTTAATATTCGAAGTAAATTATATCTATAGGGATATAATAAAAACTTTCGTCTCTTCCAAGCTAACTAAACTCACATTATGCTTAGTATTAAGAGAATAATTGTTATAATCTTGTTAACGAGGAAAATAACTAATAAAAATGCTTTTTATGGCTTTTGGGTCAAGTTTGTTCCTTTGATGAGAAGAGATATGAACAAAGAAAGGGCAACAAAACTCTTTGAATGGTCTAGTTGCGATAAGCTTATTTTTGGGATTGGCTTGGGTGATGCTTTGAGCAAAAGTTTTGAATTTTAGAACCCTTGATGACATACAATTAATGAGAATGTATTAGTGAAGATAGTTTTCTTATAATAATATTTTGGGATGTTGTTAGTAATCACAATTGATTAAGCAATCTCTAGAAAGTTTTATCTTTATTGCATGCGATGCCATTTTGTTGAGGAGTATGGATGCAAAATTTTATAGACAATTCCTAATTGTAGGAGATTTTCTTCAATAATGAAAATATTCTTTCTTACTGTCGATTAGGCGGACTTTAATTCAAGTTTGGAGTTGAGCCTTTATTAATGAGCCAAATTTTTGGAAAATGGAATTGATTTCAGACTTATTTTTCATTCAAAAAATTGAAATTGTTTTAGTGTGGGTATCAGCATAAGATATAAAATACCTACCACTGGATATATTTTTCACCCAAAATGGGTTCCTTATGCCACTATGAATAGTTGCTAAAGGCAGGGAGGCTTTATACGGATGGCGAGGGCAAGTTGTTCGAATGTGTTTAGATAATTAGAAGTTTCAAATTGGAACACCGCAAGGATTGTGTTCAGCAAGAAAGAAGGCTGTAATTTTAATAGGTGTATGGAATCTGTATGACCAAGCTGAAAGTAATACAACATGATGGTTCTTTTGTCAGAGGAAGGTGCATATTGAGCATTTTTAACTTACATTTGAAGATTCCCTTCATAGTTTAGGAGTAAGAGACCAAACATTTCTTTGTTTTGCTAATTCTTCTTCTCAAATTTCTATCCTATAATTCACAATGAGTAGGGAGGAAATTAGTATTGCAATATAAATCCTTAATAATCTTGTTGATTGATAGTAAATTGTGGCAAAGCTTAGGAAATAATAGGATAGAAAGTTCAAAACCAGAGAACTAAAGATTTAGTTATATTTAATGCTAAGTACTTCTAATTTAATTTTATTTGTATTATCTTTCAAATAAATGTGAAGAGTTTGAAATAATGACGCATTTGTTGGTATACGATCAGAGGCTCTAGAATCCACAAACCACGATTTGTAGATTTCTATTTTGAACATTAAAGGCATTCATATGATCATTTGTTTTTGTGTAATCACACATGATGATTTTCGGTTTAGGAGATCTTGGCTTAAACTTAGTAATTGGTGAAGATTAAAGAAAGTAGATATGCCCATATTATTTAGAGAAAACTTTTATGGTTTGTGATTTGGCCTGTGGTTGATCCTCCCAATTGTAGGGAAATGGAAGGTTCACTTTGCTTGTAATTATTTGGAGCTTTTAGAAGGACGAGTTTAGATGTATTGTGAAAAAAATATCTTCTTCCCAAAAAAAAGTGAAGTATGTTTTATAGATTTTTAAAAACAAGGCATTCTAAAATTTTACCTTGTCTGAAAATGATATTTTTGGGTTTTAGGCTTTGGCGAGCGGCTTTGGATGACAGTAAATTGTTAGAAATTCTTATAATTGGCAATAAATATTATATAACAATTATGGGGATTTTTCATGATTTTCCAGAATGTTCAGGATCATCAATTGGTCTCTAAAACAAGATCACCACAACTTTGCGGTATATGGAGTGCACGTGTCGTGTCATGTAATATATTAATGAATAATGTATCATTCCCGGGAGGATCAAATTAAAAATTGATGTTAACTTAAATACTAATTTATTATTATTATTTTATCTAACTAATTTAAAATTGATTGTTTGAAGAAAATATTTGAAAGTAAGCCACACGACATAAAATATATTTTAGATTATCTATTAATTGACAATACTTTGGATTGAAGATTCTCCTATAGTGAATCTAAGAATAAATGTAATTAATGTTCAATTTAAGTTGTCAATCGAGAACAAATTTTTTTCATTGTATCTTTCGATAACTTAGGAAACATAATAACTTACTTTATTAAGTATATTCATATCCTAATCATTTCGAGTGATTGTATTAAATTAATCTCTCAAAAAGTTTGAAAATTTTGTAGATATTATATATGTGAGGGTACAGATGATTGTCCTTTTATTAAAAAAGGAAGTAGGAAAGGTGAAAAAGATGCAATCTTTTTATCTGAATTAGAAATTTCTACCATGACGGAAAAATTCAAGTTTGCTCTTATTGGAAAATTTAAGTGGGGACACCCTCATATGAATGTTATTAGAAAGATTGTTGATGATCCTAAGCTTGTAGACAAATGGAAAGTGAAACTCATGGATAAGAGACATGTGCTGATCCAACTAACAGTGACTGAAGACTACACCAGAATTTTCTCCTAGAAATATCTTAATATCGAAGACAAATCAATGAAGTTACTCAAGTGGTCTCCTAATTTCGACCCAAATCATGAAACTCCTAATGTACCGGTATGGTTTAGTTTACCTGGTCTCAAGCTGCATTTTTTTCACCATCAGGTTCTCTACTTTATTGGGGTTATCCTTGATGATCCTTTAAAACTAGATCTGCCCACTTTCAACATAACCAAACCCTCGGTGGCCAGAATACTTGTGGAAATAGATATTAATTTACCTGATGTTACTAAAGTCTGACTGGGCACAACCCATAATGGTTATTGACAACAAATCGTCATGAAACACAAACTCCGATATTGTACCCACTGTAAGATGTTTGGTTATATACTTGCTAAATGCCTCAAAGTTCATCATAATTTGAAATTTAAGGTTCAAGTGAATAAAGATGGGTCTAACTCCACTGCTGTGGACATTTTAGTTCCACCTGAGGATGATATTATCAGACAGGAGGTGTCTGTTGCATCTGAGGACCCCCATGACACTGCGATGCTGACACCTACAACTCCGTATAAAACAATACTGATGAACTATTACCTATAAATGATAGTGTTCAGACTGATAATCAGGAGAGCTTTGCAGCTCCACTTATTCAAGAAGTATCCGGTGTAGTGGCAACTCATACTTCACATATTGTAGAACCTATTGTGGGTACTACTGTTGGTAATCCTTTTGCTTCAGCTCTATCCCATCGGGCAGATTCTTCGGAGGAGGAATGACAGGTTTACAATTCCAGGAGGAAGAAGAAGAATGAAGATCTACTAGAGCTCAAAAGTTTTATGGATGATACTTTGTTTATTACAGGGGTCGGCACCTTACCAATCTGCTAGTTGGATCTCTACCGAGAACTAGAGCCAGAGACAAGACTAGATTTAGATGACCCTCACTTTTTCAGCGCCCAGGTGGTTTTTAAGTTTCTTTTTATTTCTATATGTACCAATCTTTTACATTTTTTGGTGTGTGTTGTACCGTGTGGGTTAGGTGTTTAGGCCCACCCATACAAATCTGTCTGTATCTTTATCTTTAATATATCAGCCCTTGGGCTTTTTCATAATATATATATATATATATATATATATATATATATATATATATATATATATATATATATATATTGCAAAAATATGTTTAATTTACCCTATTTATTTCAGTATGGCTTTTTTATGCTTATATTTCACACAAGCATTTAAGAAATGTCTGGCCAAATTATTGCTTAATGAAAGATAAAAATCAAAACATCATATAAATTTTATTTTTCCAAAATCAATACACCATATATTAGAGACACATAGTTCCCCACAAATCCATAATTAAACTTAATTAATTTTTTTAAAAAAAAACATAAAGTAAATTGAAAATCTTTTAACAAGATTTGGGTTCCCTGATCAATTTCTTTGTTTGAAAATCTTTTGTGCATCATTCTTCTTCTCGAACTTTTACACACTCACTTTGTCTCACACTCTTTAAGTCTTATTTCACACTCCAATACTCTGTCCGCACAACCATAATTGTTCGAAAAAATTGTTCATTAACTTTCAATCCCGCTTCAAAATTGGAGTGAAGCTATTATGTCATGTCTTCATGTTGCAACGTTGTAAACTAATGCTGTGAAGCCTGTGATGTTGATTAGGTAGCCCTGTGGCTTTATGTTCTCTATCTTCGAGCCTTTTTTATTCACGGTAAAATGTTGAGGTGCTCCCTAAGTGCTACAACACTCGTCTTCTGGCGCTGTGAAGGCAAAGTTAGCATTACAACGCCAAGTTCTTAGGTTTTCTCCTCGCATCTGGTTATCATTAGTGCTGTGGCAATTTAGTTCCCGCCTTGCGATGTTAAGCTCTTGGAATTTACTTTAAATAACACCATTTAACGCATCGATGGTGGATGGCTAGTACTGCGACACTATCTTTGAAATTTTGTTTTTTACCCTCAAATCTTCCGCTAGTTTGATTTTTATGTAAAATTAATTTAATTAATGTAATAAAATTAAAAAGCAGTACAATCTAAGTTACGTTTTAACTGTAATTTCTATTTACTCAACTCACTAATTAAATTACCAAGAACTTGAACTAATATTTATCCTTAGGTAATCACATTTTTATGTTCCATGAATTTGATTCATTTCATAAGAATTATATTAAAATTTTAAAAAAATATTAATAGTAGATTTTTTTCAACTTAATCTACGCATATTAAATTAGTGATCAAGAATAAATATTAACTAATAATATTTTCAAATTCTTATTTTCTTTTAATATCTTGCTTAATATAGTTTCATTAATGCTTCTATGCTTGTTAATTAACTTTAAAAAATACCAATTAACAAATTAATATAAAATTATAATATTTTTTATATTACTATCCTTCATTAAAATTTTCTTCATTGAAGATACTACTATTAGTTTAAACTTAATAATACTTTGGTTACTAGAACTGTTGAATTTAATGAACCAATCTTTTATTGTCACACTTTGCCTCGATATTTTTTTCTCTATTCTTTTATTTTCTTTCTTTGTTACAATTTTTTTCTCCTTAGATGATCTCTATATTGGCAAAGTACCATTAATAATTTTGAATACTCTTCTATTCTCTTATTAAGTTCATCGAAATTCATATTAAAATTTTCTATTTAGTGGTATAGCTTAGTTAGTACTAATAATATTTCCATTTTATAATCTCTTAATTAATTATACTCATTTCAAATCAATTATGTGAATTGATTGTTTTGAAGTACACTATATAATTAGGATTGTTAGGTTCAATATGAATTTTAGTTATTATTAAGTTAATTGATTATTTCTAAATTACTCGCTCCATTATGTTTCACTCTAATATCCCAAAACGTTTCTGGAATGATGCAATTCTTATCACCACTATCTCATCAATAGAATTCCTTAAAAATCATAACTTTCGTACCCTTTTAATCGTCTTGAGATCGTGCTTTCCTAACAATCGAGTCTTTTCTACTTTAGATCCCAAAATATTTGGGTGCACAGCCTTTGTTCGAAACATAGCCCCAACTTGGGATAAACTTGATCCCGGTTCTATAAAATGTGTTTTTATAGGATACTCTGCCCCTTAAATGGGGTATCAGTGCCTTGATCCTATCACAAATAAGATCTATGTGAGTGCTAATGTCTCTTTTTTGTTAAGTGTCCCTTACTTTCCTAACTCTACCTCAAGTGAGGGGGAGCTAAAGTTCTTGAACATTGTTCGTTACCCTACTCCTGTGAATGTTCCTTCTACGACACCTATCCTTGAGGAACCCTCTGTTCATTTGGTTCTACGCACTTCTCATACCACCAAGGTGCCCTCTGTCCCTTTGTTTCCCTTGACACATCCTGTCGCTCTCTGTGTCTACACTCGACACACTCGTTCTGATGCACCTACTCTGGAACTCACTAACCCCTTGCTGGACCCTGGTTCTCCTCCGGACATCCTCAACAGTGCTCCCTCCTACTCCAAGTGAGAAAGTCAGTTCCTCTAGTACGCAATTAGACATGTTCTCTCTATCCCTTGATAAATTATGTTTCTTTTCACAGATTATCGCCAACCTACAGAGCATTTGCTATGACCCTGATCAGTCATTAGCTATCATCTACTATTGAGGTCGACTTAGCAAACCCAACCTGAAAAGCTGTTGTAATGGAGGAGATGAATGCCCGCCCTTAAGAGGAACCATACTTGGGATATTGTTGATCTTCTTTGGGACATGAAAGCAGTGGGATGTCGATGGCTTCTTAGCATTAAGTTTAAATCCGATGGATCTTTTGAACGCAACAAGACAACGTTGGTCGTCAAATGATACTCACAGACCTACGGAGTTGACTATGGGGAGACATTTGCTCCAATTACTAAATTAATCTCCATTTGAGTCCTTTTATCTCTTTCAATGAATCTGGATTGACCCTTATTCCAGCTTGATGTCAAGAATGCGTTCCTGAATGATCTTACATAAAATATATACATGGCTTTTCCCACTGCCTCCTAGCTGCGAAAATCCCTCTATAGATTGAACCAATCAGCACGGGCATGGTTCGGGAAGTTCACAACGATGATGGTAGACTATGGATTCACTCAGATTGAATCAGATCACACTCTCTTCTTTCGACATTCCTCCAGCGACCAGGTAGCTATCTGATGCCGACCCTCAATTACGCAGTTTTTTAGTTTCCAAAAGATTGCAAAAAACTTGGCCCATATTATTTTAGCGGTTAGTGTGCACATTAGATATGTTATAGAATTTAGAATTTGATTAATATATTACACACTAAGGGTACTACGCAAGTATACATATCTTTTTAAGTAATATTGAATTTTCTTTTAAAACCTAGTATCGATCCCGCATGGAAGGTGAAACTCTTTTTATCCATATCTCTTTTTATGACTTAGAAAAATTTTACTTAAATTCTAGACAATTATCTAGGAAATATGGTAACAAGTTTAAGTGTAAAACAAAGTTACTAAATTCCTACTAATTTTATTTCAAAGCTTTAAAGAAAATGCAGTATTTCTAAACTAATTTTATGAAGAGGATTTCAAATTATGTGAAAGTTCTTCCCCTTGTAAACAGAGCATAATCAGAGTAAGAATCAAATATTTAAATGTTAAAATGTAGTTTTGTGTCAAATAAGAGCATGCATATTCTTTACCCTATTCCGAGTGCATAAAAAACATTGACTAATTTAAAGTTAAGTTCCTAAATTTCAAGTTATGTTGTATAGGTTCTAGCCTCTCGCCTCTAGATTATCCACTATGCCCTCTCTATAGGACTAACCAGAATTTAAGTTCCAAACTTTAAATCAAATTGGTTATGATTCTAGCCTGTCATCATAGAATCATCAATTTACGCCCATCAAAACTTATCTTCCTATCTATTTGCGCTAACCCATAGATTACTTTATCACCTACGAAATTAATGTGATTCTTACTAATTTAGAAACACATATCCCTCCCGGGTCATTATGGATTCACAACAAGTTTTAACATTTCAATTGACCAGACTGAAGATATAAGTGAAGTATGAAGTAATAAATCATCACAAATATGAAATAAGAGAAATCTTAAACAATTCTAATCCAACACATGATTACTTCCTATTGCAAAGAGAAAGATAAAGGAAACTACTCATAATTTATGAAAATAACACAACAAAACATGATTTATATTAAAATCCATGTTTACACTGTAAAACAAAACTAAAAAAAAAATACAAAATACTTATCTGAGACATCTACCCAAGCAAATCCTTTAAAGTTCCTTTGATGACATTTTACTCTTCTTAGACGCACAAAAACACACACAAACTCACTCACAACTCACACAACACACCCACACAA
>NEWO01000054.1:1991842-2009319 GCA_003013225.1 Phalaenopsis aphrodite
CTCGGCTCTACGGGGGGTGTTTGGTTGCGCACAGAAAGTTCTAACCTAAAGGCTAGCTCTAGGAAATCGACGATCCATCACGCAGGCACGTCGTCACGCCGACACATGCCGGCGCACGCACCCCGTGTGGGCGATCGAACCCACATGCCTAGACACCGCTAAAACTAAGGCTAGCTAGAAGTTTAGGGGATCTCACCACCGTGACGGTTGCAGACGCGTCCTCTTTATGCAGAGGGAAAGAGAGCCCACGTTTCCGGACGAACCCCGATGGTGGTCTAGTACGCGCGTCAATTGTCTCGTAGAACATGCACGGAATAATAAAAGAGGCAATTAGGGACAAAAAAGTACCCAAAATAATTGATAAAATCATATGAAAGTACAAACGACACATATACCTTCGAGGAGGCTTGCTCGGCGGTGCGCACCGGGAGCGAATGAAACACGGAGGAGAGCCCAAAATCTGAGGCTTCTCCTCACCGTTTTACTCCGGCGAAAGAAAACACAATACCAGTAAGGGAAAAGCCGGCGAGGTAAAGAAAATTTGGCGAGGTTGGCGGGGTCAGCCGAGAAAAAGAAAGAAAAAGAAGAAATGGAAGAAAAAAATAAGAAAAATTAGGAGAAGAAGAAGACAAAGAAAATAAAAAATAAAAAATAAAAAAAGAAGAAGACATAAAATAGTAATAATAATAATAATAAATAAAAGAAGAAGAAGAAAAAAAAAGGAGAAGAAGAAATAGAAGAAGAAGAAGAAAAAGATGGAGAAGTGGCTGACCAAAAGAGAGAATAAATCGGCAAGGGAGGCGCTCCGGCGGAGGAGGAACGACCAAGGGAGAGGGAACTCCAACTTCCCCTTCGCGAAATCAGGCAAAAGGAGGTTGCCCGGATGGTGAGGAAGGCTGGAGAGGCTGTGCCGGCGGGTGGAATAAGTCCGGCGAGGGTGGCCGGCGACTCCAACGGCGAGGAGAGCTCGATTCGCGAAGGGTTTCACGAATAGAGGGAGGGTCGCGAACGAGGAGGTCGTTTCTACGATTCTTCATCCCGGGAGAGAGATAGTTGCGTAGGTTTTATAAATATATAAGAATATAATATATTATATAATAATAATAATAATAATTATATTATTATAATTATTCTTCGTCTATTTTTCACCCGTATACGTCCTCGCAGCGAAGTGAACATCCTTCTTGCCTAAAATCGACGTTCCGGACGCGTTGGCGCAATCCGTTTTGTCATTCGGGATCGTTTGGGCCACTTTTTCGACGATCGTGCCCAAAATGATAATTTGCGTATTTTTAGCCCGTATTCGAAGCGTTAACGACATGGACCCCCTCCTTAAGTAATATTGACGTCCCGGATACACATGACATCAAAAAAATTGATGCCAACAATGTTCTCAATGCAGTTCCTCTAAACTAAACTCATTATCAACGCTTTGGGGGAAACTCATCTACCTTGTCTATACACGCCCTGACATTTGCCATGCAGTTAAGATAGTCAATCAATTCATGCATGTTCCCTATGAGCACCATCTCCAAGCTGTCCACTGATGCGGTGGGCGGCCAACACTAATAATAATATATATGCGGTTCAAACCCAATAAAAATAAATTCAATGTAAATAATTTTATCTTTTAAAATCTATAAGCTGTCAAACTCGTAATAATAACGCAAGTATACGTATTGCTCAAGTAATAAAGGGCTCTAATGGAGTCCTAAGTATCGATCCCACAGGGAGTTGAAAATTCTTATGGTTATAACGTCAAACACAATATTCAAACTATAAAACTTAAGTAGGCAAGACAAATCTAAAGTAAATTTAATGTGCGCTAAAAAAATACAGTTGAATGAACTAAGTTAACTAAACGAATTGTTAAACTTCAAAAGTAAACTTATAAAGACAAAACAAATTTTTGAAATGAAGAGTTCAAATATAAGAAAACATCATTCACCTTTTCAATGAGTTTATGAAATGCGAAGAAATTAAAATTATTTTAAAATAGATATATAAAATTTTATTTTGCCAAATATGAGCAATCCCATTCTTTACCATTTGAGAGTGTATAAAGAACATTGACTAATTTACAGTTTGGTCCTTAAATTCGTGGTTAGGTTAAGAGGATATTGACTCTCACTTCAGAGCTCTCACTTTTCTGTCGCTCGAGGGCTAACAATCTCGCTTTAGTTTCCAAGCAACTGGACTAAATTGAGGATTTGAATCTGTCATCTTAAAATCTCCAATTCTGCGCCCATCAAATTTTATTTCCTTATTTATTTGCACGTAACCCCATGGATACATTTTCACCCATGAAATTTAATGTGACTCTTATCTTGTTGTAGAAAGCATAACCCTTTCGGATCATATGTTTCTCAACAAATTTTAACCTTTCAATTAGCCAGATCGAAAGTAAATGAAGATCAAAGTTCGAATCATCACAATTTATTGACATTTAAAACCTTTATAAAACAAAACTAATTCTTCACAAATTCATATCTCGTTGTAGGGAGAAAAATAAAGAATACTCAGAATTCATCAGAAGGATACGACAAAACACGGATTTTATATATAAAAATAAGTTTACAAAAAAACGAAAGAAAATAACACAACTTATCTCACTCCTTCCCAAGGAAATTCCTATAAGTTCTTTTTAAACTTTCTTTCATTACAATCACACTCAATTCTCTCTTAGAAATCTAATGAAGAAGAAATCTCTCACCTTCCCTCTCCTCTTACAACCCTAGAAAAAAATCCTCCATTCTCTCTCACGCCAAAATCTCTTTCTCTATCTCACACCCCCTCTCTTTTGTATACTTCTCTCCTTTTTAATTAGGGTCCAAAAGGAATTCTAAATTCCTTCCAATTTCCCCCCCAAAAGTCACACCTTTTTGCACCAAGAGATAAGTCATTTTATCCAAGGATATATCTCTTCATTAGAGAGCCTTCCAAAGTGTCTAGATGCATCGAAGCACTCCATGGGATGTTTGAAATGTTTGGAGCCTTAAAAAACCGCTAAAAAATAGTCACGAACCGACTTACTCCATCTTAGTTAGTCTCTGGCGCTTCTGGCGCCTTTGACGCCGCTTAATGAAGTCTGCGCTGTCTCTGGATTCTGGCCCTTCTGGTGCCAATCTGGTGCTTCTAACGCCACTTCTCTATAAAATGGTGCTTCTGACGCCAGCTCTCGGGAAAACGGCGCCTCTGGCGCTAGGATCACGAAAATCTCCGTTTTGGCTCCAAATTTCATTCTTTTTGCTACTTTTTGTTCCAAATGTCTAAAATTGATATATCTACACCAAAAACATGAAAATACCCTTCTTTAAAGTGCAACATCACCAAAATAAAAATAAAATTTATACATAAATTAGTATTTTACTTTGTTGTATCATCCACCAAATTCTCCACTATTTAAAAGGCACGCTGGACTCAGATTTGTTTTTTTCCTATCATACCTCTCATTTTATAGCAGTTTACACAGATGCAAATTGGGCAGAGTCCGTCCATGATTGATGTTCTAACTCAGGTATTGTTCATTTGTGTGGGGAAATCTGATCATGCCAAAAAGCAAGAAGTAGTTTGTAGTTGCTCGGAGCAGAGTGGAAGCCGAATTTCGGTCCATGACCTTGGGAGTTTATGAAGCTCTTTTGTTACGCATCATGCTCCAACAACTACTTATGCCAATCTCCGCTTCTCTATATCTGTTCTGTGATAACAAAAAAATCATTAGGATTGATCACAATCCAGTCCAACATTATTGCACCAAGCATGTTGAGATTGTCTGACACTCCGTTAAGGAAAATCTCGAGTCCGGGGAAATTTGTGTTTTATTTGTGCCATCTAGTGGCCAATTGATAGATATTCTCAGAAAGAACTTTACTCGATCATTGTTCGACGATTTCAATTCCAAATTGAACATGACTAACATCTATGCTTCAACTTGAGGGGTAGTATTAAAATGTTTATTAATGACTAGTTTTAGCCATTATTAATTCTTGTTTATTCTGAGTTATTTGCTTGGATTTTTTATTTTTCCTTTCCTTTTCTACTATATTCTATTTTTATTTGTTTCATTTTTACTATATCCTGTAATGGGTATTTATACCCCTCTTTGTATTAATAAGATTTACCTTGGTTCTATTCTAACAAATATAATATTGAATAAAGTATTGTTCCCACAAGGATTAAATCAAAACTTGACATTAAGTTAAATACTAAGTCTTAGACCTCTATTTTAACCAATTAATTTAAAGTTAATTTATTAAGAAAAGACATACAAAATATTTTTAAGATTTTATACTAGTTGACAATATTCTAGATCTAAGGTTCGCCTATAGTAAATCTAAGCATACATGTAATTAACTTGATGTTCAATTTTAGTGGTCAAGTAAGATCAATTTCGTTTCCTTGTATATTTTGATAACCCGGATCTTTAATTACTTGCATTTATTTGATATATTCCTATCATAATCAATACAAGTGATTGCATTAAGTTAAGCTCTCAAAAAGATTACAAATTTTTTAGGTGTTATATGCCTATATACCAAAAAAATTATTTAATTTATCCTTTCCATTTCGCTTTAGCTCTTTTGATACCTATAATTCACATAAGATTATAAGAAATGATTGGCTAAATCATTACTAAATGAAGATCATATAAACCAAAATAACATATGAACTTTATTTTCACGAAATCAATACAGCGTACGTTAGAGACATAAAGTTGCTTATAAATGCAGAATTAAACTTAGTTAACAAACATATTTCAATAAAAACACAGTAAAAATACAATTTTAATCATTCCGTGGTTATTGAGTTTCAATTTTTAATTATAAAACAAATTCTATTCAAGTTTTCCGTCTTTGCTCTTTTCATTCTCTTTTGGAAGACCTCTACTCTTCTATCTTGTCATTGTAAATTTTTTTAACTTCTTTTATGATATAAGATTTAATTTAGTGTTAAGAGGAAGTTTCATAGCTGCTTATGGTACTCCTTAACTATTTGATCACCGAACTTGCAATAAACAGAAACCTGTAATCATGTTTGAAAATTCGACGGTTGAAGGCCAGTGGAAAAAAATTCTTTTGGGAAATTGAGTAGATAAAAATGATCATGAGAGTGGGTGTGGCGTGTGGAGTGCAGGGTGGCTGTGTATGGATTTGTGGATAAGGCGATAGATGAACAAACTAACATTGTAGGTTGAGCTTTATGACTGTGAATTGTCTTACATTCATTTTTTTCAATTTTATTCAGCACATCACAAACTTTTCCAGCTCGTTGATTTGTATATCTTCTATACTTGCATTAAGATTTCCTCCAGATTGTGAAACAGGTCAAATTCCCCATTGGGTTTTTTTTTTTTTTTTAATGTTTATTATACTGCAATACGTGGAGAAACACTGCATCTAGTTTCTAGTCATTGTGGACTTACCATTTTCCTAAATTAAGCATGCCAAACCTGTTCTGCCTATGCCTATAATGATACATTAGCATGCTTTACAGGAAGTTAATGAAGGTTCAGAACTGGTATGTATCCATGATTCTGCCAGGCCACTGGTATCATTTGAAGATGTAAAGAAGGTTGCTTTATAGTTCTTTATGGTACCATCTTCCATACTTATATGTGAATTTTGAAGGCTTTTATTGAACCAGCATCCTTTTGTAATATTCAACCATGAATACTGTGACAATTTTGCATATAATTATTTATGATGAAAACTAAAAATTCACCAATTGTACTTAATAGAACAGTCTAGGATTTTCAGTTTACTTAGTGATTAACTTTCCTAATGAAGGTACATTAATGTGTTTCATATACTGAGTGAACAAATATTGGTTTTAGAGTTTCTCGGGCCAAGCACCTATACACACGTGTCTCTGATTCTGTCTTATTAGCATCTTCGAAATCTTCTTCAACTACCATATCTTATCTTATTCTCTATATCAGTTAACATTGAATGCAATATCATTTTAAATAAAATAACAACTTTATAACACAACTAAGTAATCCATTATACTTATTTTTTTTTTTGTTTTTTTTTAAAGCTTCCACCCAATTTTGCTAATTTTTTTTAAACCATTGCGAAATAGAAGCCACATCAAATTCAATAGCCATTTTTAGCCTCTTTCAAATGTTTTGCATTGATTTATTCCTTCTTATCATCATTAAATGTTATTTTTTCATTTTTTAAATTTAAATCCTTTCTTATTTTTTGGTTTTATCCATTCAGCCTTAGATAATATATTATCTACAACCAAAGGGTCTACTCCATCACTATAATTTTAACTTTTGTGATTTTAGGTGTTTATTTTTCAGTTTTTAGTGAACATAACATAAATTAACTTGTTCATTCGACACACAACCAATCAATTTATTCTCATTATATGCAGTTAGTTGAATATGCTTTAATTACGCTCAAATGCAGTACCTGAATAGAGAAGACAGAACTTTTATCACAAATGCACTGAGTTTTAGAAATTCAATTTTCAAATTGTGCTCATTAACATTCTGGAATTGGAATAAATAAAATTATTAATATATATTATGGTAAAAAATTTAGATATAAATACTAAACTTTTAAATTTAAAGTTATAGGTGAATCAAATTTTTTAGTAAGCATGTCTTGTAGCATGCTTGAGCCGCTTTAAATCTAAACATATCATTTTTCAAATAAAAATTTGAGTTGATAATTGGCTTTAAGATAGTCTCAGAGACAAGTTTATCTATATATGCATATAAAATAGTCTTAGCAATTTTATCTATGTCAAAATCCTTATATTCATGAAATTGGAGATTTAAATAATATGCAATATCATGCAAATATTGATTTAGTCGACAATCCTATTTTTCATCATTGATTTCCCATATTTATTTATGAGCTATTTATTGTTCTTTTAAATATCTTGTTTGTTTTTTGCTTTCCTTTGAACATAGCTTCATAGCTAAATCTCATAGCTAGAGCCCTCTCATCATCAAGTGTTAGTCATTTCTTCACCAAAGGCTCTGTGGTTTTCAGAGCATAATTAACAAAATAAATCATATTTCATAATAATCTTATTCATTTAGTTTTCTTTTGATTTTTTTGGCCTGATAATTTTATTTTATTCTTTAAAACAATTATAACCTACAAAATTTGTTGTAACTTTTTAAATCATTGCAAGGTCAGCTAAGCCATTGCAAATCCTATAATTGCTAAGATAATTTCTATATTTGTGAATTTTCTCATCAAATTTAATACCAAAGAATGATCGTAAAAAAAATTTGCTTACTAATTTTGCTTTAGGCAAAGCGGATTTATGCTGCTGCAACTGTCCCAGTTTCACAAGTATTACATCAAGGCAATGAGCAACACATAGAGCTTTCGTGAAACCTTAACTTCAATAACTAAACTCTCTAACTTTTTCAATAACCTCATCAGACATTTTAAATACCAATTATATTTCTTTTACAAAGGCCGATGCATCATCATATTTCAGAAATACTAATAAGAATTGCAAACAAGAAAATTTATAGTACTTCTTTATCTAATATCTTACAAATCATCTGATATTAATTTACCTTGTCTTAATTCACATCTTCTTCACTTCATTATCATTATTGTCACTTTTTCTTACCTTCTCATCTAATATCCAAGCTTGTAGCTCATATGCTAGAATGATCTAGTCCTTATTCATAACTCGGGACAAAGCAAAGCATATTGTTTCTTAAAAGACTACTAATCACATTAAATAAAAGTCTATTCTCATAAAAGCATCTTGTAATGTCTAAACCTGCTCTATTTCTAGGTTCTTTTGTAGAAACTAGATGAGAAACTATTAGGGAGAAATATTCTCATCTTCATTTATATTCACATTAAATCTATCAATTGGTCATCGAGTTTCTTGATCAGTAGAAAGCACACAACATCCACTATTGAAATGATCAAGCTGATAACTAAAATAAGAGCTATTCTCAATCATCTCTTCTATATTCTTTACTTTGTTGCTTTCGAGATGGCACAATTTTTAATTATTCTATGCATTCATTTTCTTACTTATGTCATTTATCACACTCCAATATCTACGTGTGAAAGCCAAGTAATTTTAAATATCTAAACTACCCCAATAATTAGCAAGTCTCCAAAAATATATCTACAATAGTATATATTAACTTCAATTTTAGCCATAGAAATCCACCAATTTCATGGTTTCTCCTCATGCATGCTATGAACCTTTCAAGTTTACTTTTATGTTTGACGAATAGCATATTTATATATGTAAACCTGTGGGTTTTCTCTATTAAAAGCTTGTGCCATCTTAGTAATTTCCAATTTTTGGAAACTTCATGTCTGATTGTTTCCTTTTAGGTTCTGAAAGATGGATGGCTGAATGGGGCAGCTGTTCTTGGTGTTCCTGTAAAGGCTACTATAAAAGAGGTTTTGTAACTTAATGATGACTTGATTTTCTTGTTTAGCTCGGCTGATGTAAAACCATTTGCATCATGTGAATCATTTCATTGATTTCGTCAAAAGCGTTAGAATTTTTTTGCCACAACTGCATCATTGTTTTAATTGGATTAGAGAAACTGAAATTTTTGAACAGTCATTATGAGCATTTCAATTTATAATAGTCCAAGTATGGTTAATTTTTTCATCCTCTGAATAAATTTTAAGTAAATTCTTTTATTAATATATCATGTACCATACATCTAAATTTTACGTCTATTGAGTAATATGTGTAGTATTTGGGAGGGAAAACAATAATTATTCCTCTTCAAATTTTTAAAAAATGATTACAAGATAAATAGAAGGGGATGACTCTCATATTAGAAAAAAAAAATTCAGTCATAACTCTCCATAATAAAAGAAAATATGATTTATGACATACTAATAATTCTATTTCTAGAATTAGAAAAATACTAATGATAGAATATATTAAAAATAAAATATTCCTTAAAATCCAAAACCCCTTAAGTTAGAGCATATATATCTATCATGCCTAACTTCCTTTCAAGAAGCTCAAAATTATGCTTGAACAATCCTTTGTTGTAGATATCCTCTATTTGTTGGGCAGTGGGGATAAATGACATGCAAATAGCTCCACAATTAATCTTCTCTTTTATGAAATGTCTGTCAATCTCTACATTATTTGTTACGATCATGCTGCACTAGTTTTTCTACCATGCTTATAACTGTTTTATTATCACAATATAACTTCATTGGCATGCTTATCGGGATTTGCATCTATTCAACAATTCTTTTCAACCATAACATCTCACATGCTCCATTGGCCATAGACCTATATTTTGCATCAGCACCACTCCTTGCAACCACATTTTATTTCTTACTTTGTCATGTAACCAAGTTTCTTCACACATAAGTATAGTATCTAGAAGTTGATTTCCTTCCAATAATTGAGTATGCCCAATCTGTATCAATGTTCGCCTCTATGCTTGTTTGTGTGGGCTTTTGAAAGACTAAACCTTTACCTGGTGTACCTTTTACCCAATATAAACAATACAATTCAATTCACTATTCATTCACATTCTCAACATAGAAAATCATATATAATAATTTCACAAAATATATACAGAACTGCTAAACATTAATCACATAGAAATGTATCTTAAAAGTCTCATGACTTTCTCAAAATTTTACAACTAAAAAGCTATACACTAGCACACATGAAGCTATACAGTAGCACACTTGACTGATTGCCTTGTTGCTTCTTACTCCTCACTGAAAAACAACAACATACTAGGTAAGCTACAAACTCGGTTAAATAATTAGTACTAAAGTAAGATTAGATAGACGAAAAAGGAAATAATGTGCACGCTCAACCCTGAACATTATGAGGGACAAGAGTATATAATGAATTTGTTTTAATTACTTGAAATATGTAAATAAATGTATAAAATCTGTAAACAGTAATAAAATGTTATAATCATATATTTCATTCAGTCTTTTACACAATCATATGAATGTCTTTACTTGCTTTATACTCGCAATTCATGTTTTTAGGAATGTTAATTATTCTTATGTAGGTTTGACTTAATGCTTTGCTTTAGTTAGTCACCCAATCTGTCGATTATAATGACCGTCGATAAAGGTTAATAATCTCCCAACATAACAATTTTCAATGAATCCCTTGATCTTAAAAGGTTTGCTTCAGTATCAATATCAAATGTCAGTCCGTCATCCTTATCTTTGCAGGTCATCTATACAGTAGTCTACCAATTACAACGCTTATTACATGCTCGTGAGTATTTTTTCTTTTAAAAATTATTTCTCATATGCATTTAGAGTTTATATAAGCATACCTACAAACAAGTTAATTAATGAACATGCCCAAGAATACAATAAAATCAATAAAATGATTAGTTTTTTATCAAATTTATTATTATATAACATATGAAAGTATTCAATAATATATAAAAATTTCAAAATATATGTTAAGATCAATATATCATGTATTAATTATATATAAATATTTTTTTCTTAACTTAGTACATAATTATTTCATCTGAATTGACGGGACAACACGCAGTAAGTTTTCTCTTGACTCGTTTTGAGTTTGCTGTTTGGAATCTTGAAAACACAATTCCACTTAAAAGCTAGAAACCATTCAAACCAAGCCTTAATTCAACCTAAACATACTTCAATAGTTGCTTAACTCAAATAATTTAAAGTTCTATTCTTTCCCTGCTTCAATTCCCATCATTCCCTGTCTTCATTATGCTATTTAAAATTTTCAATTCAAACCAAAACCGACCTACCAAAAAATGAGTTGCAATTGTAACAAAATGAAAGAATTTTGAAAATATTTTTTAAGTTAAATGCGATTAAATATAAATATAAATATAAATAAATTATATATATATATATATATATATTACAATTGTGTACAAGTACCCTACCTCCAACTCATCATTTCTTCTCTATTTTTTCTTCTTTTATTTTCCTTTTTTCTTTTATTCTTTTCATTTGTTGCTACCTAAGAGCAGAAGCTTCTCTCAATTCTGTACCAAAAATAGCAACATAATGATAATAAAACTAGATGGTTGATGAGACAGTATCAAATCAGAGCCTTTTGCATCCTTTTATTCTTTCCTTTTCTCCTTTACTTGAGGATTTTTTATTTCCAGGTCTTTTGCATGTATTTTTTCTCACTTATATGGTTGATGAGACAACCATGGGTATCATATGTAATGTAAATTTTATTACATCTTTTATTTTTTGTTTTGGAGATCTGTGGTGAGATATTCGACCTTATGTGTTATTCTGGATGACCTATATGTTGCTATTGGTTCTCGACACGTGTGAAATCCTAATGAAGACAACTAAGTTCATCTCCTTTTTTAGTCCTTATGAGGTTCTTTTGGATAGTCTTTTTTGGTGATACGCATATGTGACACATACGAACTTGGTATTACTCACTGTTTTGTGTTATGTCTGTTTTTATTTTGTAACTTTCAAACAGGATATTTGTTTTCAAGTATGAAATGTGTTAGTTTTATTATAAACAACACTCTACTACAGGGGTAGAAAAGTCATTTGTTCAGAAATAGTTGTAGTACAGCTCTGCAAAACTGAAAATAAACAAACTGATAACCAGTTTCTCCGCAACAGCTTTCTGGCACAGCTGCTGCGCAATAGCTTTTTTAATAAGCTCCAACTGTTCCAAACAGACTCTTAATATGGGATTTTGCTAATTAATATTAGAAAATAGGGATGGAATAATATTTGTACTGGAACAAGAAGAGTTGACGAGAGTGAAGGAAATATGTATAAGGTAAATGAAGTTAAAGTTTTAAATTGATATGTTTAAATTTAATGTTTATTAAAGAATTAATATCTGGGCTCTATTAATTTATGACAACAATTAAAGATTGAAGAGCATATGATTCAAAAAATTAAGAGATAGGGCTCATTGAATTTGCAAAGAGTAGAAAGAGAGGAATTGAGGTAAGTTTTAATGGTATTTTATTAATTATTAAAACTAGTGTTATGCATAATTGTAAAACAAATATACTTTAAGGATTATGATCATAAGACTACAATTCATTTGAAAAATTAATCAGAAAATTAATTAGTGGAAGTGGTCATTGGATTGTAGAAGGGAAAGAGAAAAGAATGTGGAATGTTATACTTTGGTTGATTTATAAAATTTGGAAATGTAGAATGTTACTGTTTGGAAATAACATAAATAAATTTTGTGATTAGGAAGAAATTTGCAAAGATAAATATTTAAAGGGGTGGAAACACTAGCGGAAGATATCGCAGATCAAGATTTAATCAAGATCAAAAGGAGGAAGCAAGTAAATAAAAGATGATTTATAAATATTTTTTTTCTTAAACTAAAATTTTTAAACTTACTGTAAAGATGATTAATCATTATATATCGTCTGAGTATTCTTGTTTGAGCATTTGCATAAGGACTTCACACATAATAGAACAATAGTTATTCACTAAGTTGTTATGAACTTAATAAGCTATTTAATTGTTCTTTCAGAAAAAGCTCAATTGAATTAAAATAACTGGCAGGAGAGACATCGTCTAGTGCAGAAGAGGTTCAAATGAAAGTAAGTATTAGACATTGTTGTTTTATGTCTAGGTTCCTTTCTTACTAGTACTGTTGCAATCCAGATGTCTTATTATTTTGTTTGGATGATGCTTTAGATATTTTTATGGTTTAGTGGCTCTTACTGTCCAGATTATTGTTGTTATGGATTTTTGTAATAATTAGTCTGATATGTTATTACTGTTTGATCGTTCATTTCTACCTTGATATTTTCAAGTTCCCACGCCAGATTGTGAGACAAAACTTTTTAGTAATATTTTGTTTGCAGTTTTATCAGTTTTTCAAAAATTTAACTTGAAATCAATTACGAAAAACTCTTGGGAGAGCTTGGCACGAATTTTTGGATCCCACATTTTATTTATGTTTGATTGTGAGGTTTTGAACTATGAGGATTTTGAAAGAGTACAATAAGTTCCCCTGCACATTCTTCATCCACTTCTTGGTGTGCCTTACCTCCCAATTCTCACAACACTGTTGATTGCTTTTCTATAAAATGATAGTGCCCGTTATAGAGTAGTTTCACATCAATAACCACTTGACTTTTTGAATCATCTTCTTTTTATCTATTCATGTATTACCATGGCTCCATATAAACTTCTTCATGTGCAGTTATTGTTATGCACAAGGAGTGTTTTGTAGTAACAATCTGTCCCATCCTCCCACCCTTTCTCCTAAAGTTAACTTTAAAAATATTTGTTTCATTTTAATGTATGATAGATGTATTACTTCTTTTTTGCTCTGCTCTAGCCATTTTTGGTAATTTTATGGTATTTGAGGTTTTTTTAACATGAACTTGAACGTAAGATTTTATTTTCCTTATCAATGATCTTGTTGCAAGGATGTGATTTAAGTTTTCATTGCATGTATTTTTTAATCTCCAGTATCTAGCTCCTGGTTTTCTCTTGCTCGCTTTTAAGTAGGTTACAGAGATAATATAACTTCTCAGTTATGTCGGACTATCTCCAGTTCTTGCTGACCTGCTGTAGGATTTTTTCTCCACAGCACCTAAAATGAAATCAAATTTTAAATATTTTGCCTTTTCATTTTTTTCACTATATTTTTTGTAGGCAAACAATGATTTATTTGTAGTAAGAACCCTTGACCGGAGAACTCTCTGGGAAATGCAAACTCCACAGGTTGTTATTGCATGCATATCCTTATTGAAGTTCAAAATAACACACTGAGGACAGAAAATTCTGAGTGTCATATTGCTTTGTACCTTGCAGGTTATCAAGCCTGATTTACTCAGAGCTGGTTTTGAGCTTGTCAACCGGTATGCCATGCTTTGTACTTGATCCTTCAATTCCTTCCTCCTTTTCTTGATTGAATTATTTTTTTTTTCATGATTTTATTAAGATGATTTTATAATTTTACTAGTTATCCATACTAATAATTAAATTTAAATTACATTGTTAATCATGCAAAACAAATGCGCTTAGCATACCATGGTTGGAAGACTTTTTTAAAGAATATTTATGAGTATTCAGCCTTTAGGCCAATTATTTGTTCAGTTAATGCCTACAGTGGTCTATGTTCACAGGATACATGACTGTTGAAAGAGCAAATGGACCCGGCCCTGCCTAGGGGGCGGAAATCCCAGGTCCCGGCTGGGTTAATTCTAGCTCTCAATTGGGGCCCGTTAATCCCCTAATCATGTATGTGAGGAGAAGAATTGAGGGGGAAGTTTGAATGTGTTTTGGGGGGAAGTTTGAATATGTTTTGGGGATGTTTTATTAGAGCTAATCTCCTAGGGTTTGCTTTTATGTTTTGGTTTATGTAGTTTTTTTCTCTCTTCTTGTTCATAGTGTCGTCTAAAAGTTGTGGAGAGTTGATCTACCTCTTGAATTTTAAATCTTCTATTGTATATTATTTGTTTGCTTAGAGATTAAGATTTTCCCACATATTTCTTACAATTTTTATGCTGATTTTGACTCGATTCGTATGAAATTGGTATCAGAGCAACTCCGTTAGAAATTTTTCCGGAAGGAGACTAATCCTTTTGGGCGGAGATGGGTCACATTGGGATCGGTGTGAGTGCTGGGAAGGATTGTGCTGTGCCCAATCACGATACAATTTCTAGGAAGCCGAACTTCTGGTAAGCTGTAGTTTCTGGGATCGAGGCGTGCTCTGTTGCGATAAAGCTGTTGTTCTAGGAAGAGCCAAAAATGGATTTCTTGCTCTACAATCTCTTGTGGTAATCTCTTGCTCTTGATTTTTTGTCTGTGACCGCTGATCGTTTTCTCCAGACAATTTCTACCCTTCTACGATTCGAGCTCTAGAGCAAAGTCTAGCCTAGTCACGATTCACGTGCAGGGAAGAGCCAAGGACGGATAGCTCGTTATTTTTCGTTGGAGACCTCCGACCTTCTCGATAACAGTATTGCACAGAGCAAGATCATGGAGAGATGACAACATGGAAAGTGGATTCTTTGGAAGAAAGATTGAAAGGCGTAGTAGGGAAAATTAAATCCAGAATTGAGGACAGGTTCTCAACTATAGAATGAAGGCTTTCCTCCTTGGAAAACTGAATGGAAAACCGATTTTAGCACTTGGAGGAGATGATGAGGAGGTTTATTGAGATGCAATCCAAAACCCTGTAGACAGTTTAAATTGTAAATCCCAACCAACACTAGAGAATCCTTAACAAAATCTAAAGGGAAATAGATCAAATGAAAGGAACATGGGGAGGAAAACATCAACCATCAAGAAACTCCTTATGGGAGGTGGATTAGGGATTTTTGATGGAGTGGGTTGGGCCAAAATAAAGGAAGTGTGTTATGTAACGGGTATGCGAGAGTACGAAGGAAGGAGAGGAGCTAAGATGGGGCGTGGCTATGATCGTAGAAGGGTTTTTTTCACCCAAGATACATATGGACCATTGAAGGGATAGGAAGTTGGGGTGACGATGCTAGAGTTAGGAAGTTGAAGATGCTGATTTTCGAGGGGTAAGATGCATATGGTATGGTGTATCGAATAGAGCGATATTTCATGATGACTGGGTTAAAGGAGGAGAAGCTCATGATCGCATGGTTATATTTGGAGGGGAAAACCTTAGTTTGGTTTTAGTGGATGGGAACTAGCTACTCGATCCGCTCGTTTGAGGAATTTAAGGATTGCTTGTTGGAATGTTTCAGAGCCATTTAGGAAGGAGAACTACACGAGCAATTCTTTGCCTGACTTAGGAGGGGACCATGATGGAGTGTAGGGAGAGATTTGAGTTATGTCTTAGACGACTAAGGGGATTTCTGAAGCAGTATTGAAGTGGGATTTCATAAAGAGTCTAAAGCCCGACATACATGCAACCCGTCGACAGTTGAGATCGAGGGGATTGGCGTAGACGATGGATCTAGCCCAAATGGTGGAAGAAAAGAACCAGATGGAGAGGACCATTAGAAGCAGCCCCATGGGAGGATTCCATAGGAGTAACTCACAACTTTGACATCGAGGACTCAAACAGTGTCATTTCACAGGGAGGTGTCGAAGGAGATAAATATGGGAGCCCGTCAATGGTCAACTTCAAGCGCCTCACGGAGGCAGGTGCAGAACAAAAAAACAAAGTGATTATGTTTTCAATGTGAAGAGATGTATGTACCAAGCCATCAGTTCAAGGATCACACACTTCAGGTCCTTACAATTTGTGATGGGGAGGACGCAGATAATGAGGAGGTGGAGGAAAAAGCGATGGAGGAAGAGGAGTATTTACACCTTGATGTGGTGGAGATCTCCCTCAACTAAGTGTTGGAATTTACTCCAAATTACACCATGAATGTGAGGGAACGGATCAGGGAGCAATTGTAGTTGTGTTGGTGGATAATGGGGCCACTCACAATTTCATCTCAAATGGACTCGTGGACTGGTTGAGGCTGAAGTTATTAGATACGTGGAGTTATGGGGTTATGATTGAGACAAGGAAGGTAGAAAAAAGTCAAGGAATTTGTAGGGGATTGGTGTTGACACTACTGAGCAGACAAGTGGTGGATGACATCTTTCTCTTAGACATGGAAAGTACTGATGTGATTCTGGAGATGAAGTGACTACAGACAATCAGAGATGTGAGGGTGGATTGAAAATCCCGAACTATGGAGATTAGGGTGGACGGGAGGAAGGTGGTGTTGAGAGGTTTTTCTAGCTTGTGTAGTACCATGGTCTCACTCAAAACCATGTCAAGGCAATACAATATGCATGATTGGGCTATTTGCTGGAGTTGCAAAATATAGAAGAGATCCGAGATCTATAGTAAGTAGAGTTCCATGAGTGTGTTCAGTAGGTCCTGCAACAGTTTTCTAACATCTTTTAGTAGCCTATAAACATAGCATTACCAAGGGAGCACGAGCATGCCATTGCATTGAAAGAAGGGGTTCCTCTTATTAATGTCAGAACATACCGATATCCCTGGATTTAGTAGGATGAGATAGAGAGGTTGGTCAAAGTGATACTCGGGACAGGGATTATAAAGCCCAGTGTGAGCCATTTTTCTTGACCATTGTTATTGGTGAAGAGAGATGGTATCCGGAGGTTTTGTGTGGATTACAGACTTTTGAATAAGGAAATTGTATTGGAAAAGTTTCATATCTCGGTGATTGATGAGCTATTAGATGAGCTTTTTGTAGCAGTCAACTTCTCGAAGTTTGATCTAAAGTCGAGTTACCATCGGATCAGGATAAAGCCAATTGATGCACATAAGACAACTTTTAAGATGCATGAAGGACATTATGAGTTTTTGGTGATGCCATTCAGCCTTACAAACACTCCGACCATATTTTAATCTCTCATGAGCAAGGTTTTCTAGCCTTACCTTGAGAAGTTCGTTCTAATATTTTTTGATGACATCCTGATATACAACCATACAGAGGCAGACTATATGGGACACACACTTGAGAATAGGGTTGTCAAAACGGCTCGTTGTTCGCGAACAACTCGTGTTCAGCT
>NEWO01000054.1:2009496-2024584 GCA_003013225.1 Phalaenopsis aphrodite
TATATATATATATATATATATATATATATATATATATATATATGGACAACACGCTCGTAGTAGGTTGTAGATCTTCTTCATCTCAAGAAAGTCATGAAGCCAACAATTCGATGACTTAGGGTTTGGCCCTTGCGTGACGAACTCTCGTGATACGGTCGCATTTGCGGCCGACTGGGACGTCGACGACACGCTCAACCGTGCCCTAGGATAGTGTCACTAGCGTCTCGACTTCGCTAGCCAGCACCGCCGACTGTTTCACGCTCTCTGCTACGGGGATTTAGCAGGAGATTTATAATCAATTAAAAGTATTAATTAAGAATATATTAGCCTTTTGAGCTTTCTATATATATATATATATATATATATATATTGATGAGCAGTATTTTTAAAAAATTTAATTGACTGCAAGACTACAAAGATTTATAATCAATTAAAAGTATTAATTAAGAATATAAAATAAAAATTATTAAATTAGATTCAAATAATGTTTTAATATAAAAATAATTTTTAAATCTTGCCCTAATCTTTAACATATTATGACCACATGATTAGGGTTGTCAAAATGACTCTTTGTTCGTGAACAAATCGTGTTTGACTCGCTAAGAAATCGGGCCGAACACGAACACATTTTTTGAGCTCGAAATATAAATAAGCTGAGCACGAGTTGAGCCTACACTTGCTCATGCTCGGCTCGTTTTCACCTCTACTTGAGAATAGTACTTGAGACTTTGAGAGAGTTTCAATCGTAGGCCAACATGAAAAAATGCTCCTTTGCACCCTCACAGGTGGAGTATTTTGGGCATGTGGTGATAGGAGTAGGGGTAAAAGCGGACCAGTCCAAGATTGAGTCCGTATTGGACTAGCCTTTGCCTAGGGGCTTGAAGGATTTGAGAGGGCTCTTAGGTCTCACTAGGTACTACCGAAAATATGTGAGAGGGTATGACACAATTACATTGCCACTGATGGAGCAGCTTAAGAAAGATAATTTCAAGCAGGGTGAAACAGTGCAAGGCCTTCAAACAGATGAGCATGGCTACGAACAATGTGCCAGCATTAACACTTAGATTTCATTAGACCATTTTTGCTAGAGACTGATGTGTCTAGTATGGATGAAGGACTGTACTCATGCAAGTCTAACGACTTATTTCCTATTTCAGTCAGGTGCTTTCTGCCAGGGTGATACTTAAGTCTGTATATGTGCAAGATTTGATGACTATTGTCTCGGTCATTCATAAGTGGTGTCCCTATCTGTTGGAGTGACACTTTATAGTCAGGAAATATCAAAGGACATTGAAGTATTTGTTGAAGTAGTGGATGGTGAATGAGGAGCATCAGAGGTAGCTTTTCTAGTTACCTGTATATGATTTTAGATTTGGTATCGCCTAGGACTAGAGAATAAGGCTGCAAATACACTATCAAGGAAGGTGGAGGAGCCTCAGTTGAAAGCTTTATCAGTACCCATGACTTATATTGGGAAGCCTTGAGGTAGGGGAGTGACTAGGATGAGGGATTGAGGAAAAGATCAGGGTAGAGTTGCTATAGGATTCAGACAATCTTCTATTGAGAGGACAACAACTACTCTACTATATGTGATTCATGTTACTGAGGGCATCGAGGTACATTCCCAAAATGTTGCAGGAATTTAATGAAAGTGCGCTAGGAACTTGAAACTTTCTTCTAGTATTTAGTCATCGACCCCAAAAGTATTATGGGTTGCTTCTTGTTGATTACAATTTCTGCAGGAAGATGGAACGTTGCTGCAGGAAAGGTTGTTGCTGCTGTTGCTTTTGCTTGCTGCCTCTGCTCTGCTGTTGCTTTTGGCTGCTGCTGCTTCTAGGTGCCGTTGCTATTGCTCCAACAGGAAGAAGATGCTGATAGAAACTGCTGATTAGGAATGTTTGCTGGAACAAGCTTTAGGAATTTATGCTACTATCGACTGCTCCTGTGGAGGTTCTGCTGGATAAGGAGCAGCAGCTACGTGATTGCTACCAAGGAGGAGGGGTTCGAGTAGTTCCGGCCGAGGAACATGGAGAGGCCTGCAACAAAGGAAGGTCTGGCGGATTTCGAGGCCAGAGGAGGGTGAACATGAATAGTATAGGTTGTTGGGAAGACAAGAGAGCCTGCACCCTGCAGAGGATCCGATTACAGGGAAGAAGAGGGTTTTTGGCTGGACTGCGAGCTGAGTTGAGGGAGGAACTGATTGTAGGGAGGAACCAGCTTCAAGAAAGCTAGGGTTTAAGCTTTGATACCTTGTAAAAAAATAGTTTTTGAGAGGGATAATCCCTTAATTCAGTATTGACAAATATGGTGCATATGTATAGGGAAATCAATCCCTCATTGTTTTGAAACTTACCAAACTTATCTCACCTAAATTAGGAAAGGAAATAATTATAATTAAAAAAAATAGAAAAACATAAATAGGAAGGGAATAAACAAATGAATGGCTTCGTAAGATATTCCAATCAAATCCTCTAAAATTTGGAGGTGGCGGGAGGCCCACATAAGAGGTAAATATGGAAAGATCCAAATCTTCTCAGATTTTCACAGTTTATGGTTGCTTTGATGACATTGGGATGGGAACTGTTGAAAATCCTCTGTAAAGGGTTCTCACCATGATAATGATGGGATTTTCTAGGATAACTAGCCATAGTCTAGAACAAAATGAATGAAGATAATGAAAGAAGGATTGTGGAAGGAAATGTAATAATAATATACGATAGATGAAAAAGGAAGAAAAGAGGTTGAGAGAATTTTACCTAAGACTTTATTTTCTTTTGACCATCTTTTCTCTTCAACTCTTTGGCCAAGGGAGTGAGTGAAAGTTGTATAGCATAATAGCCAAGGGGTGAATAGTTGGCTATTATAGAAAAGAAAGTGAATTGTTTTGAAATTTTCTAAATTTTAAAAACGGGTGAATTTGTGGTAGGTCAATTATGGCCTATTAATACATTCAATGATTTTTAATGCTTTTAAATGTCCTTACAGACTTGAAAGTTGTGCAAGCTTGGCATTGAAAGTTCTCTCATTTTCAAGTGGTGAATAGTGATGTTGCATATTGGATACCTTATTGCATTGAGGAAAGAAATCATATTTTTTTTACAAGTTTAATGGATATCCACAGTTGATTGTGAGTATCCGCTAAGTACTGAGTGCCCATTATTGATAATGAAGAATTATTCAGTGTTGAATAATTTTTAGTATGTTTTTAATCCCAAGGTAAAATTTAATAGTAATTTATAGTCCCCAATGTAATCACTTTAGTATTGGATCTATTATACACAAGCATCTTCTGGAATTATAGAGATGACCTTAGGCTAATGATTTCGTGAAAAATATCCATAATCTAGTATTTTTTCTAACTACTCTATCTCATTGATCCACATGATCTTAATGAAATGATGACAAATCTGTATTTGTTTCATCTTTGAGTGTTTTATAGGGCTTTTTGTTTGATTAATAACACTAATTTTATCACATATAATTGAAATATTGCCAAATTTTACTCCATAATCCTTGAGTTGCTACCTAATTTACGGTACTTGTGCAAGACAATTGTCTTGTCTATAGCAACATACTCGGTCTCTACAATGGACAACGAAATTGAGCTCCACTTTCTTCTTGACCATGATATGTGCGATATTCTTAAGAATTAACATATGCTTAAAGTTGCTCTTTGGATCAATGTTGTACCCTGTATAATTTGCATTGGAATAACCTACTAGTTTAAATGATAAGTCATTCTTAGGATACCGTAGCTCTAGTTTGGTGAACTTATAAGATTATTAAAGATTTTTTACCACCGTCAAATGGGCTCCTTCGAATCTACTTAAAATCTGGCACACAGTCTTGGACAATGATACTATCATCCCTTTATAAATCTTTGAGTCATTTAGTTTTCCACTAATGTCTTTATCTAATTATTTTTTTAAGTTTATGGGGGTATTAATAAATTTGAAACTTTTTATATCAAAATTTTGAAATTAAGTCATTGGCATACTTGTTTTAAGGTATAGAGATCTCGTCATACTTCTGCTTGAATGGTAATTCAAGAGGATATATTGATTCTCCCATCACTCTCATCTTAATTTTTTTTTTTCATTATGTTTTCTGAAGTCATGACATAATGACTCTTATGTAGCTCCAAATGGGATGTTATTTACATGACTTTGTGTAATTATTATATCATCTCCAAAATTTTTGATAAATATAATAACTTTATTTTTTACCTTTAATGAAATTCAAGCTAATCAAAAAAGTATTCAACCTCTCATATTAGACACTAGTAGCCTATTTTAAGTTATAGATTTCTTCCTTTAACTCGTAGACAATTCGGGTTTGGTTGTTCAATAAATTCCAAATGTTGTACATCTTCCACTATAATTGCATTTAGGAAAACACTTTTCATGCCGATCTGGATAGCTTGAATCCATTATAACACAAGAAAGCCAATAATAACCCAATAGCTTTTGATCTAGCTCTGGGGAATAGGATCCTTCGTATTCAATTCCTTCGATTTGACTAACCTTTGTGCTACCACTCTTTCCATGTGCCTTGCTACCTTTTTCTAAATCATATATCTTATTTTTGTAAAACCACTTAGTTTCTTTAACCGGCTGCTCAATGAATCTTACTGCTAACTCTCAAATATTATTTCTGATAAATTGATTCCATTCTACTTACATCTCAGCAATGCATAATTTATTTGTTAAACCTTTATCTGTATATGCAGGCTTTATATGTGATTGAAATTTTAAATGATTTATCTCTCTAATCGCTTTTCTAGTTCTGATTCCTATGATGGATCTCTTATGATAAGTTTTCTAGTATAGTTGGAGGCATGACTCTAGTCCTTAGGTAATTCTTCTGCAGGTGGGTATTCTTTTGTCATTTATGGTTGATCCAAGGCTAGATTTTTTTTTTAATCCCATCAATTTCTTTATCCCAATCTTTTATTCTAGGATGATCCAATTGTTTCTCATTGAATTTCACATGAATCGATCATTTTAACAACCAAACTCCTTTTATTCAAAATTCTTTCTTTAACTTGAATATCAAAGACATTCCTTCATCAGATATCAATTTAGTTATGTTTTCTTTCCCATTTTTGAATCTATAGCATGTATATCTAAACTCTCGAAAGCATTATATATTCAATGTTTTTATTTTCAGTAGTTCAGAAAGCATTTTCTTAATGATGCATCTAATATTTTCTTTTCATATTATAACTGATAATTTCAGGTGTCTTAGCCCAAAACTATTTAGTAGTTGAAGTTTTCTGAACAATATTCTCATTACGCATCTTAAAGTTATTTTTTTATCACATTGTTCCTCTAGGCTGACCTGAGAGTTAAAAAGCAAAATCTAATGCTTATCACAAAACATCTCAAATTTTATATTTTCAATCTTTTCACGATTAAAATTTTTTAATAGTTACTATGGATCATTTTCTATCTCTTTGAATTCATTTTAGGAACCTTATAAAAGAAGTCATTGCATCTTTCTTACTAGCTAAGAAAGTTACATAAGTGAATATAGAATAGTCATCAACTATGATGTATTATCTTTTCTTTCATCTTGACTAGTGGGAACTACATGTTAAATAGTTCAATGTGAAGTAATTCTAGCGGTAGCCATATGGCACTTGCTTTATAGACCTAAAAGATGTGTGGGTTTATTTGCCTAGTTGGAAATTACTACATAAGTGATCCTTAGAATAGTCTAACCTAACCAGCCCATGTTTAGATAAGTTTGATAAGATACACATGTTGGCATGAGTTTCAATGAAGCGAACAATGTCTAGTCTTTTCTCATATGTCTTGATAAATCATTGTTCAAGTACCATTTTTCTTTCACTTTTTCTTGAGTGAAGGCAAATTTGCATAATAGTTTATTCCATTAGGTCTATAACTTAAATTTTGTTGCGTCCATTAGTGAAATAAATAGTATAATAAGTATGCATTGTAAGCATCCTAGTTACTATTATATGTGTTAATCTAGGAATCTAGACATATTTCCTAGTTGTGTTATGTCTGATCACACGCTGCGCACTTAGTATTTGTTTGCAATTAACGTTTTATATGTGAAGTTCTCTTACTTCTAGATTTATAACTACTTGTATTTGAGTTGGATTTCTTTTATTTTTGAAATGGATCATTTTTAAATTTCAATATTTACTAATTTATTTCAATAATTTGTCCCAAAAAGGCTTTGTCATGTAGTTGTCAATTTTCTTTTTAACTATTTGTAAATCATTTTTAAGTTTTGCATGTTGTAATCATAAATTTGCATTTTCTTTTTTCAAAAAACTATGTTTTCTTTTTAAAATTACTAACTCACCATTTATTTCATGCAAAATATTGTAAAATTTTAATTAGTAATCTTTGTTTAACTCTTCTATTGGATCATTTGTTGCTATTAGACTTAGATTCAACTCCTTTTGATTGGACTCTTCAAATCATGTGTCCTCGCCTTTTGAGTCCTCTCGTATCACTTTTATTGCATTCTTGACTTTTTAAATGAAGTTTTTTTCTTTTCTCCTATTTTAGACAATTTGATTTAAGGTTAGACGTTTTATATTAAAACGTGTTGGAAGTTCCTTCTTTTTATTTATAAACTCAAATTTTTATTAAATTTAAATTTATACTAATAGCTTTTGTCTCTGTTCTTGTGATTCTAGGAATTCTTCCACATTGGTTTATTTGTTGCACCTTGTCATTTTTTTTAGTTTATGTAAATGATGACTCATGGTCGCCCACATTGCTATACTTGAACACTACATCATTTGGCTTTTTTAAGTTGTCATTATCTTCTCTTAACACAAAATTTTGCTCATGAGTTATTGGCGAACCATGCAAATGATTAGTGGAATAAAAACTTAAATCTCTTGTTTAAAAAATTGGTGTTACTTTTATATTTGCTCTTTTGGTAAAGATCTTAGGTTTTATTTACCTGTTCATGATCGGAGTGTTATTTTCAAAGTGCACGTAACCCATTGACGATCTTATTAAATTATCTGAACATTTCAGTAATGATTTCAGCGAGTTTCATTTTGAATAGTTCTTTAAATTAGGCTACATAAATTTTTTTCTAAAATACTAATTTTTTGTTTTACTTGATTTGTTTATAAAACTAAAGGTGAGAGAAAATTTGGAATATTTAATGCAAGCTATGTGATAGTTCCTCATTTTTAAAAAATGTCTAATACATTTACGAAATATGAAAATTTTATCACAAAGTATATAATGTAAAAACATGCAAGAAGATGACATCATACGAACACAATAATTTTTTGGTAGTTTATTTGAAGTTTTCGTTTACCACACCTAGGATTCTTGTGCCTATAATACATAAAAAATTGTGCTGTTCCTTCGTTGGTGGGGAAGCTTTTGCAACATACTTTTATCTTGTGATAAATTCTCGTCAATCAAGGCACCCTCTTAGTCTCCCTTTTTCACTGAAACGCTTCTTTTTTTGTGACATCCATCAAAACACCAAAATAACCCTATAAAAACACAATATAAAAGACATAAAACAAATGGAATGGCTTCTTATGAGTGTAGATGATAGCATGTGAAGAAGCTAAGCTTAGCGTGATCTTAGAATATTTAGAGGTTTCCTTGATCAAGTAAGCACTTCCATCTCTTTTATATCTCAATTTTACCTTTTTTTTTCTTATGATTAAGTAGATTTAGGAAATAGATTAGAGAATGCCAGGGCTCTATAAGAATGCTATAATAGGAAACAGGAAACTTACATAAATCCTTAAGAGAATATGTATTTTAGGTTTCTAGTTTTTGTAATATCTATGTCTAAATTTAGAAAATATTAAATTAAATTAATTTTATTTTTTTATTGCCATGAATTTTTCCAAAATTTCTAAAATTTTGGGCTTCATTCAATTTCCAATGGGTAAAACTATTATTACAATATTCAAGTTGACTTTTGCAGAGACTTGCATCACTTTGTTGAGACCCGTTATATTTATTTCCAAGTGTCCGATGTTTCTAAATTTTGCTTGGTGACAAACCATCATGGAGACTCGCATATACTTTGAGGAATCCCGCTAAACCTATTTTATTTTATATTATTTAATTTTATGAATGTTAAACATAAATTTCTCAAACTTTCTATGTATTAAATTACTTGTAATGATATTGATAACATAGGAATAACAATTTTTGTAAAAATACTATTTTGTTCACTTAATTAGTAGATAAAACTAAAGACGAGGGAAATTTTCGAATATTAAATGCTAAGCTCTGTTATAGATTCTAATTTTTAAAAATGAGTAATACATGTACAAAATATGAAAATTTCATCACCAAATTTTGTAATGTAAAAACCATGCAAGGAGTGCAAATCATACAAAAATATCATGATGATTCCTGTGTAATCTGTACTAAATAAAAAGGTGCATTTACATACATACCACATAATTCTTATGCATTTACATATATAAAACCCAAACATTCATATTTACATGCATACTAGTTTGATTCTTTAATGAGATCAAAAATACTATCATCACTACATTTTTTATAGTGACAAACCTTTTTATGCGGACTTTTTTGACACCTAAGTGTTATAAGTGTAAATGTCAAACTTTGCGTGTTAGATATGTTAATGTATAAGAATTGCATGGCATGTATGCAAATTTTCATATAAAAAATTATGATTCAGTAGATGTAGTAACTTTTGCAATGTAATTTTATCTTGTGGTAAATTCCCTTTTATTGAAACACTCGTAGTTTTCTATGTTAAGGGTTCTTTTCTCCATGTCCACCATCAAAAAACCCAATAACCATATAAAAAATTTAATATAAAAGAAATACAACAAATGGAACGAGTTCTTACGAGCATACATGACAATATGTGAAGAAGCTAAGCTTCACACGATCTTAGAATAATAGAGGATTTTCCATGAAGTAAGCACTTTATATCTCTTTTGTATCTCGGTTCCACTTAATAAGAAATTCGATGAAACTGCTTTGGTGCTTCCAAGCAATAGAGGAGAGAAAGTCAAGGCTTTAAAAGAATAAAATAATAGGGAACCCATTCATTTAAACCCTTGAGAGAATATATATATTAGGTGATGAGGTTTAATTATTTTAATGCTGAATAATAAAATAGCTTGATTTAACTTAATCTATGTTTTATATTGCCAATATTCCCCCCAAAATTTAAAATTTTGGGCTTCATTTAATTTTAAACGGTAGAATTGTCATTAAAATTTTCAAGATTTTGACTTATGTGGAGACTTGCAATACTTTGCGGAGACCCGTTACATTTTATTTCAAGTGTCCGAATTCTCTAAAATGGTGGCACCAACCATTACAGAGACATCTAGATACTTAACGGATGCCAAATTTTTTTTAGAAGCCACAAATCCTATTTTATTTTTGATTATTTAATTATATAAATTTTAAACATTCATTTTTCAAACTCTTTATGTAGTAAATTACTTGTAATAGTATGGATCATATAAGAGATATTTTTTACTTGACATGCACATATGTGATATGACTTAATTTTGAAAGTTTCCTAGATTTTTTTTTCTCTAAATGTTACTTTGCCTCGTTTGTTCATATGATCTATGATATTTTATACTGTGTGATTTTTTACACGGAAAAGGCGTTATTTTGCTCCCTAGTTCATTTATCTTCATTTAAATTGTTCTAATGATATATATATTATTTGCAAAGCTCGTGAAATCATGCCTTTCATTCATTACGGTAATTGGTAATCATCAAAATAATGTGATGTGCTCATGTGACTAATTTGATATTGGTAATGAGGTGTAGGGACTTTTGAGAGCACAATATGGATATTTTGATGATTCATTGGTGAAAAGTGCACGCCCCTAATACGTATTAGGCTGAGTAAATGATTACGGAGACACGTTCTCCTATATTGGGCTCAAGATTTCCATCTACCAGTTATGAGATAAACCCACTCATAACCTCATCAAACACCTTCCAAGTTTCCAGGACTTCATCTTCATCCTATTCGAACTTTGTGAGTCAATCAGGCTGGTTAGGTTGACTGCGATTATCAATGTACTTCAATCTAGCAGGAGATCGAGCAAACCTCTAATGAGTTGGCCGTTCAACACCATTTTACATCAAGACCATAGGCCTATTGTACTTTTTAGTTTTGTGTACATATGTATTGCTTTATGTATAGCTTTTTCTATAAAACTTGTGTCCTAAAACCCTGATCCATAAATTTGAGATCTCAGGGAGGGCCAAGGGTTTGTACCGTTTGTCTTTTTTTCCCTCTAGTCCGTTGTACTTGAATCCAATCAACTGTGAATCTTATTTCTCTCATTTTTTTTCCGTTTTCTGATTGCCTCACTTCTTTTGAATTAGTATAGTTCAAGTGCAGCCCACGGATAGTTTGCGATTTAACAAAAAGAAAAATGATGTTATCCTAATGAATGCTCCTGTCAAATGCCCTTAAGATTTCTTTTTTAAGCTTACTTCATCTAACATTTAGAGAATTCCCAACTTTCATACATTTAAAGGAAATCAAAAGAAAAGGAAGAAGCATGGAGGTTACCTTAAATTATTGTCATCACCATCATCAACTCGATTTCACTTTTGTTTTTGTTTATTACTTATGGTCAGCTGTGTTCATCATCTTGAATTTCAAAAGTTTTAATCATCCAAAATTTTTAATTTCATCGTGTAAAGTTTACTTTCTTTCCTTTATCTGACAGACAAGGTCTTGAAGTCACTGATGACGTATCAATCGTGGAACACTTGAAACATCCTGTATATATAACAGAAGGTTCTTACACAAACATTAAGGTATTGCTTAGAAGTTCCGCATTTTATTTTAGAATTTTAGGAAGTTTTAGCACTTTTCAGTTAATTGGTAATGAAAATTGCAACTACCGATGATTATTATTTATCTGGGTATTCATATATTGCAGGTCACAACCCCAGATGATCTTCTATTCGCAGAGAGGATACTCAACATGGAAATATGAGATGATTCTCTTTTTAAACATTTAGTAAAGCAGACATGGAGATATTCTTTTAACCATTTTTTAAAGAGCTCCGATGAACTAACTTCATATACATGTACCTCCATAACTGGAAGAAGGAAAATCATACTGTTCATCTTGTTTCATTTGAGGAGCTTTTCACAGCAATCTTATTTTATGTCTGGATGCAGCAGATTAAGAGACTTCCTGTAGTATTTATATTAAATCCATGAGTTGTTGTGCAATATTTGGAAATGTTAAAAATTGCCTTGATTGGATCTATTTTTCTTTGAAATTCATCATCAGCAGCGGTCAGGATCTGCTGTAGCAGATGCTGACAAAATGATAGTCAATATTTTGTGCCACTTAATATCATAATAGTGGCTATCCTTAACTGAATCATAATCATGCCGCCTGTTACACTTGCTAAATAATGAAATCAGCCAACATTTCAACTTAAGGAAAAATTTCCCTTTTTCCTCCTAAATTTCCTATCCTTGTATATTTTCGTTGTCATTATCATCATCCAATGTCGAGAAATGTTGATTTTTTGTGATAGTTAGCGTTCGAAGTTTAACTCGAGAAATATAATTGCATACCTTTTTTAAATAATGGGTTGTTATATGAAAATTGCATGGTGATAAAAAAAAATTTAAATTTGGTGGGTTAAAATCATAGGGTTGATTTAATTACAAACATCAACTAAATTTTGAAAGAGGTGCATGAATGGTCCTAGCAGTCAAGGAGATGCTCCATTTAGGGTATGGGGAATGATATATTAAGCTGTAGTGTGCTAGAAAAGTAGCAATTGTTGTGGTCTGAGTGGTGATGGTTTTGGTGGGAGTAATGGTCATCAAATAAGGCCATAAAGTGTCCTTCCTCTTCCTTCTGAAAATAAAGGTTATTAACTTTTGAGGAAGATCATTTCCACCTCATAGTGTCATGTGTTGTAAATGTTTAGAGATAATTAGTTCAAATAGCAAATTCTCTCAAGTGTATAATAATTAAATTAAAAATGCATTTTAGTTGCCAAAATAGGCATATACATATCACTCAATTTCTTCATTCAAATTTTAACCACTTGTTTCTAATATTTGTTCATCATCCTAATCTATGTACTTTTTGGAATAATCATTGCTCTTTTCATAACCAAAGTTATCCTATAAGCTTTACCATTGGCTCAATATCATCAATTAAAAGTCTAAAGTTTAACATAGCTTCTACTTTATGAGTGATCTTAATGTATATAAGCATCAATTCTACCTCTCAATTCAGCCTTAATGACTACAAACTAGTCCATTCTATTATTTATTTTGTTACGTTACTTCATAATTTACTCTTTTTTTTGGTACTTAATTTACTCGATTTGCTTATCATGTAAAATAAAGAGATTAAATTTTGCATATGTTTTAGTTCCTTTAATTTCAATGATTCCATACATCTTTAGGACTCTTGTGATGTGATTAGGATAAGGATCAAACGAATAATGGTTGAATATGAAAAAAATTTTGATAGGGTTGGAGATACTATAATTATATTACTTCTCAGAGAATTTTGTAATGGCATTAGGAAAAACTATTTGGTTGGGCAACATGATATGACACTAAAGCTCTGGTGCTACATGGTTACTATAACACTATAAAGCTCTTGAATAACGCTATGACTCTATTCTCTATCCTCTTTCTTTGAGGTTTGGCATGATCTATCACTCTGGTGTTCTAGGATAAATGCTATGTCACTATGAATGATGGAGTAGTGTTGACAATGGATGTTGAGGTACTATACACTTTATTTGGTGGTTTCATATTGTACTAGATATGCAATGAGTTGTTGTGGGCACTAACATTGCGATGCTGCATCTTAGCATTGAGGCACTTTGGGTTGGTGATTTGATGCATTGCTCTCAAAAAACATGGATGAGAATTTTCTTAACATAACATTACAACTTTGTCCGGGTGGCATTATTGCACCACTGCTTCAAATCTTGATGTCATTCATATTCTTCGCCTAGGGGAAAATTCTGCACAAAATACATTAATCAATATAATATTTACAAAAAAACATGATATTTTTAATAAAAAATGTAGACGTGTTATGTCACTAATACTAATTTCATAGCTTTAGATGTAGAAGAAGTTAAAGAAATCTAAATTATCCATTGTAGACCTTTTTTGCCACAAAAAAGGGCTATGATTGATGTTTAGAAGGGTGAATTAAACTTTTGAGTTAATGATTAGAAAGTTATGTTTAATTTATTGAGATTATGGTAATCCAATAAATTAGTGGAGATTATGCAATTCCTCCAACCTTAGTGAAGATTAATGCTTTAGAATGGATCGGGTGGAAGGGTGTGTGAGTGACTGATTATATAACAAGTTAGCGGTTGTGCCAATAAAGCATCATTTGATTACTAAAAAAATAGAAGAAAATAAGAATTAATTTTCTTTATTTTTTTATGCAGCCTCTAGATGATTTATGAACAGAGTTGAGCTATTAGAGACCTATACTATAGTAAAACCTTCAATTGTAGAGGCACCTATATTAGAACACAAGACACTCCCCAAATAACATAGACATGTTTTCTAAGGTGAACCATTATCTTTACCCATTATCATTTCTTTTGATATAGATTAATTATAAGAGGAAAAGTTGATGAGATTTTTTAGGATGTATAGAAGAGCCTTTGATTGGATTAAAGAAGATATAGAAGAAGTTAGCCTTCCCTATGTATGTATAAGATTTTAATGGAGATAATCACCAAACTTCAACCAAAGGTAGATGCTCAGAGAAGATTAAATTATATTATGAAAGAAGTAGAAAAGAATGAAATATTATAGCATGGCCTTTTTAATTTTATGATGCTCTTATTAACTTTCAAGGACGTATGTTGTCTTTCTTAGTCTATCTTATTGAATAAAATATTGAGATTTTTATGGACGACTTTTTCATACTATACATTCCTTTTGACTCATTGTGTTACAAAGATGCAACTTGATGAACTTAATACTAAAAATTAAGAAACTGGTAATTTATTATTATACAAGGCATTATTCTTGAGCATAAGATATATGAAAAAGGGACAAAGGTAGTTGGAGCTAAAATTTAGGTCCTAAAAAATCTATGATCGCCTACAACAATCAAAATTATTAGTAGTGTTTTGAGGCATGTTGGGTTTTATGGATTATTCATTAAGGACTTTTCTAAAAAAACTAAATCTTTTTTTTATTGTTAAAGAACAATATTTTTAAATTTAATAATGGATGCATAAAAAAACTTTACTTGCTAAAAATTAATTATTCACTGCACTGATAATAGTCACACCTTATCCTTTTGTACTATTTTATGTTGCAAGTGATTTTTTTTTTTGATTTATTCTACGTAAAAGGATAATTAAACATTTTAATGTAACACATTCTGCTAGGGAGACATTACATGATGCCTAAAGTAATTATTTAACCATTAAAAAAGAATAAGTAGCTATAATATTTGTATTTGACATGTTTAGATCTTTTTTGATTGGTACCAAAGTCTCTATTTATATGGATAATTCTATCGTCAAGTATCTTATATGTAAGAAGGATACTTAACCACAACATATTTGATGAGTCATTCTATTATAGGAATTTGATATAGAAATTCATGATAAGAAGGGTATTGAAAATCAAAAGACTAATCACTTCTCTAGATTATATATGAGAAACTTTATACTTATTGAAAATGATATTAATAAGTTTTTCCCTAGTAAGCTATTATTTGTTGTAGTTAAGAAAACTATTCCTTGGTATTCTGACATAGTGAAATTTATTTTGAGTGTTATTTCACCTAATGATATTTCATATCACTAAATTAAAAAAAACTAACCTGTGATGACAAGTTTTATTATTAAGTTGAACTATATCTATTTAGAAATTCTAAGGACTAATTCATTAGGATATATATTTTCCTTAGGTTAAATGGAGAGTATCATTAGGCAATGCCATGTCCTAAAATATGGTGAATATTTTAGAGATTTTAAAACTAAATCTAAGATCTTACAATTAATATTTTGATGAATTATAATTTTTAGGGATCTTGATGATTATATTAGAAATTTTGATAGTT
>NEWO01000054.1:2034420-2072038 GCA_003013225.1 Phalaenopsis aphrodite
CTCTTGGGCGGAAACCTTTGCCCAGAGCACAGGGCCGCCCGACCCCCCTATGGCTCCCTATTGAACCGGGTTCAACAAGCTTTCCCCCAATTCAGCCGTTGGCTGGTTCAACCCTCTAGCCCCTGTGTCAGTACTACTTTTGTAAATAACTAAGTTTCATCAGTGCTATGTGCAAATAACCAAGCTTAGGTGCGAGATATGTAGAGTTCAATATTTTGAGTGCTATGTATGTAAATATCCCTTATTTTTATTATTTTATTGCTGGAAGGTGGAGAACCCTTCAAACTTGATTTTTTTTCCATCACCACCATCATCATCATTATTATTACTATTCAAAATTCTATAGGTTTTCTAGTAGCACAACAACAACAAAACCTTAATAACACTACGTGGGGCCGGTCACATGAATTCTTTTTCTCCATTGCTTTCTATTTAGTGTCATATTTTCATTTAGTTCTAATAAATTAAAATCAATTTTTAAATCCTAATAGTACGTGTTAAAAAAAAAATGATGCTTACGCTGAAACAGCAAAAAAACGTTGTTTTGCCTCTTCATGATTGTGATTTGAGCCAATTTTCTTTGTTCTGTTCACTTATCCCAGTGCTTTGATTTGATTTTCTGCTTCTCTTCTTTATTATATAGTATTCCACTCTTGGCGTGCCTAACACTAATATGATAGTTCAGGCTTCAGGATGTTGGCAAGTCAAAGGCTGAGGTTGCTGCTAAGCGGGTGATGGAGAGAGTTTCTGGTGTGAATATCACACCTCATTTCTGTAGAATCGAGGACAAGGAGATAGATTTTTATAGTGATTTCAACATTATCGTTCTTGGCCTTGATTCTATTGAGGCTAGAAGCTACATTAATTCTGTGGCTTGTAGTTTCTTAGGTAAGCATATTTGGATTTGTTGGTCCTGAAGCCCAATTACTGCTTAGTTGAACTGAAATTGATTGTTGCTCGAAGTCTATCCAAACTTTGCTTTCTTTATGCTATTCTTTGCCACTACTCAAGTGTTGCAGTTTTCTTCAGCATACATTTTTAATTACAAGCGAAAATTGAAATAATCCTCCGATTTTTTACAGAGGGTCGAGTCTCAGAGTTTATAGAAATGCCAATTTAGTACCCAAACTGTTTTAATATGGGTTGAAATAATCCTCACTCCAGTGTAAAGAGTATGGGGACTAGTTTGACACTTTAGAGACTCTAGGACTAAAAGGACCCCATATAACAGTCGGAGCACTATTTTGACACTTTACTCTTATTTCATTTAGATCATGTCAAGCTGATTATGTAACGCCTCGTAACTAAGCATTTCTGTCTCCTTATTTTAGCAAGTGAATGCAGGGGAGACGAAATAGTGGAATATGAATGAGCGTTTCAGCCTTATAAGGAGGAACGAAACCACGTTTTCGTACCTAACAAATTCATACTCAGAGAAGCAAGGAGGAGGCAAATGAAGAATCATATGTAATATTTATGTTCAGAGGAAAAGTTACCTTGTTGTCTATGTCACATTCGATCGAGAGAAAGGAAGACGATGCTTTGAATTCGAAGTAGGAACCCTAGCCTTGTGCATGCAATAGCAGTGGTGCTTGCGTGTGGGAGGGAAGCATACGACGATGTTGTCCGAGGAAGTTCTGTGCGACAAGGAGGAAGGAATGGCTCTGTTTGCATGTTCGACCAAGGGAGGAGATGGGGCCTCGAAAGTGAGCAGAGAAAGCTGAGCTCGAGTTTAATAGAGGAGATGAACCGTGAGTGCAGAGGAGAAAGAAGGAGGTCCTGCGTGCATATAGTGTTTTCGATTGTGATATTGCAGGGTGGGTTTAATATTTAATTATGTCATTTAATAAAGGTGCGCGCGCGCGCATACACGCGCACACACACACAAATATATATATATATATATATATATATATATATATATATATATATATATATATATATATATATATAATTAACTTTATTATTTAAATGTTAAGTTTAAGTGCATTTGAAATCAAGATTCAAGCTATAAAAGTTTCACTTTTGGATTGAAAAAGGGTGGCAGCAGCAATAAAATGTAGGGTTTGATTTATTTGTTTTATTTGTTTTATTTGTTTTTTAAATCTTTTAATTAATGTTACATATAATGAATTCAAAGAAAATAATAATAATAATAATAATAATAAAATAATTACATAATATAAATTTTTTGTATATTTATATAACGCTTAAGCTAATGCAAAAGATATAAATTACATAAAGTAACTAGAAAATTAAATTATGACTAATTTTCTATTGACAATATTTTAGTTTAAGTTGTTTGAAAGAAATAATTAACTTTATATTATGAAATGAAGATAACAATTAACATAATAATAATAAAAGAATTACTATTATATGATACATCAATGGTAAAATAAAGACATTTAACTTTAGGTTTTCGTTTGAGGTAAGAGAAGAGAACATTTGAAAAGAGAATCATTACTGATTGAGGTGGGTGCTCGTACTATTACGTTATATTATCATTTTTATATCTTTCCTACACCAGTTGTATGAATTATTATTCATGCTTGATTAATGAAATTGATTTCTCTTTATTTGCATTTCGATATGAATACTTGTAGTCTCACTTTATGAAATATTTTATGTATTATAATAATAAATATTATATATTATGTGATATGAAATTGTGAATGATATGAATTGCATAGATTGATTGTATGTTTGAATATGATGGAGTCACCCCTTTATGGTACCAATGGAGGAACGTTACGGTACCCATGCACTTAAATAGAAAAACATATTGATATTGAAGTATTTTAATTGATATAATTTTTAGACTGCACTTCTGTGAAAGTTGTACATATTTAAAATGATATAAATATGTTATTGATATAGTGAAACATCTTGAATATTATGAAATATCGCGAGTGATCATATTCATAAATTACAAATGTTTTATACTTATTTATTAAAAGCTTAACTAGCATGCATATTGTATACTTTTTCCTTGTATTGCAATAGGAGTGTGAGTATTAACTGGTTTTTGTTAGCTCACGTTTGTTTAAAACTAATATTTCAAGTTTAAATTTGTTGTTTAAAGGATGAATAGAAGAGACAATATTTATAGAAGATGCGAACAACCTGATTTTAGATAAATTTATAATTGCTTTAATTTTATTTTTCTAGTGGCTCTTTCATTAGTAAAATATTTGTTATATAAAATGAATAAAAAAGATTTCCATTGTTCGACCGTATGTTCCCTAATTGTTAATTTCAAGCCCCGGGCTGGGTCGTGACAAATAAAATGTTTTGAATGGTCATGTATTAGAGCAAAATTGTTACTTGTGTCCTTTACTTCATGGTGGAAGAAAACTTTCCTTGCAACTCTGTTCCATGGACATTATTGATTCAACCACCATTTTCATTTTATGAGAATGCTGAATTATGTATTCCTCTTTTATTTTTAATGACTTATTCACCATCTGAGCATATGTGAATGAGGATATTATCAACCCGCAGCGGATTTTATATTTTGTGTGTACAATCATCGAGGAAAGCAGCGATCAACTTTAATAAGAGGCTCTCTATTGAATCCGTATAAAGCTGGTTGGTTTTGCTATATCTGGCTAGAATAAGATTACCATAGCTTCAACTAGAAACTTTCTCGAGTATATATTCAGTCATTTATGCCATAGACGATTTAGCTTGATTGGGTTTTAAGAGCTGATCTAAATCTGCAGAATAAATTAATTCCTCCAGATTATTTGGCTATCTTTAAAAGGAGCCCCTGCCAGCGTGGAGAATTTTTGTTGCATTTGGCCAAATGGAGTGGTGGTTTACTGATTTCAAGGAACATCAACCAAAAGATTAAATATAATAGCATCATTTTTTGAAAACAATAGCTTGTTATGTGCCCACAAAGCTGGATATTTAATACTCCGTAAACCTTATATTTGTTTTTGTGTTATTTTTATATTTTCTCTATTTTATTCCTTAAAGTTACTTAGAGGGTGAGCCTAAAAATGCTAACATTTTTGTGGTTAGATTATTTCGTTGTAAGTATTCAATATGAAGCCCGTACCAAAATGGTAATAATGGGAGGATAATTGCTTTTACAGTGATTCTTGTAGAAATTTATTTCATGAAGCAAGTTTAGCTGCTTGTCTACTCATGAATACTGTGATGGTGACAGACATGATCTGTTGATGATACGTTGTCAGCCTATGATAGCTTTGAGCTCAAAGTAAAATATGTTGCTTATTTTTCCTTCTACATAATGCTCTACATGAACAATTCTTTGCTACCAATTTTCTCATCACGTCTCATGATTTTGACCACTGTAGAATATGATGCTGAGGATAACCCAATACCTGAAACTCTCAAGCCCATGGTAGATGGTGGAACTGAAGGTTTTAAAGGCCATGCTAGAGTAATTTTGCCAGGGATGACGCCTTGTTTTGAGTGTAACATTTGGCTTTTTCCTCCACAAGTCAAGTTTCCGTTATGCACTCTTGCAGAAACCCCAAGGACTCCTGCACATTGTATTGAATATGCTCATTTGATCAGATGGGATGAGGTGCTATTTAATGTTTTTGTTGCTTTTCACTATATATATATATATATATATATATATATATATATTAAAAGGAATGGCTGGACGCTATTAGACGAGCTCCTACCAAATCTAGGTGTGCTAAATATTTGAGCATCACACCCTACCCACAGGGGGATTCAAACCTTTGACCTGAGAGGACTTACGACCTTCAGAGAGGTCGCTCTACCAACATGCCACGGAATGCGCACAATATATATATATATATATATATATATATATATTGTTGGGGCATTTTCGTAGCTCACACCTGAACTTCTATATTTATACACATAACACTCTTTTCTTTAATATCACATCAAAAAAAGCATTATTACCATTTTTTAAAAAGTGAAATGACCTTTTTTTGCACGGGCTTAAAGCAACAAAGTACTATGTATGTAAATATGAAAATTTAGGCGTGAAACATGTAAATACATAAGAATTATGGGCTACATATGTTAATTTCCCTATATTGTTTATTTACTTTTGATTTCTTAACCTGTAGGTACATAGTGGAAAAACATTTGACCCCGATGATCCAGAACATATGCAATGGGTTTACAAAGAGGTCAGTTTTTTTATCTTGTCTCTTCTCTGTTTCTCCTTTACGGAACTTACATAAATCATGATAAAACAGGCTGTCAAGAGAGCTGAGCTTTTTGGCATTGCTGGTGTCACCTATTCCTTAACCCAGGTATCTGAATTTAGTTCAATATCTCGTATTTTTTAATTCTCTAGTTTATTTTACTTTTTTTTTATGTATATAATTGACATTTTCATTGATGAACACTGGCATATAAATTATTTTCTACACATTATTCAGTGGTTATTGCATGTACTAGTAAATCCTCTCACATATCTTCCTAATCAATATCACTTTCAGTTACAATAGTGTAAAATTTGCAGTTTGATCTATTGGGTATAATCATTGATAAGCGGAGAGTTGCGAGTTGTTTTGAAATTTTTTAGATGTTTAAGTAAGAATAAATAGTTTTTCCTTGTTACGAAACATTTTTATTGTTCAACTGCTACTTCACATTACTATGTAAACCAACATGGATATATGAAGTGTTATGGCGATTGTTGTTGGAGTTTAAGTGTAAAATTTACTTCATTCTGAGAAGTTATAGCTCAGATTCATGTTGTCTCTGTTACTTGCTGGTTCAGCTTTACCCAACTTGATTTATATTTATTAAATAGATATTTTGTCTTCAGAGCCCATGTAATTCATTGATTCTTTTCAGGGCGTAGTGAAGAATATTATCCCAGCTATTGCTTCTACAAATGCAATCATTTCTGCTAGCTGTGCTCTGGAGGCCTTAAAGATTGTATCTGGATGTAGTAAAACATTATCCAATTACATGACGTATGTACTCATACTCTACCCCAAATATTATGTTTTTAACTTGTCGATTCTGCTTTTTTCTTTTTGATTTGGTAAAATTTAGAAAGAATTATGTTATGATGTTTTCAAGTAGATTGAAATTCAATTTTTTTGTCATTATATTTTTCGAGGGATGAAATTGCTGCAGCATTTTGATGTCTACTTGATATTATACGCCGATTATTGTAAGGATTGGTATTCTGATCAATTTCTAATTTCTGATATGTTAAATAACAAAAAAAAATTATTAGTCTAACTGCGTAGACATTGCTGCATGATTTTTTATTAAACTATTTTATTAATTAGGCCTATATTTATTAATTAATTCTTAAAATAATAGTTAAGCTCAAATTTTATGAAACTTGCTTCAGTCTAAACAAAAGCACTGAGTTCGCAAGAAGAGTTCTTATAAACAAGTTGCACCATTGAAACTCGCTTTTGGAACACAGCTCTAATCAATTTTGAGCAACTTGAAACAAATTGACCCTTAACAGATAGGACTTCTTTTGTCCATAACAATCAAAGGGTCGGCATGCCTGAACTGGTCTAGTTGGATTGGGCGAAGTTATTCGCTTTTGGAACTCAGCTCTAATCAATTTTGAGCAACTTGAAACAAATTGACCCTTAACAGGTAGGACTTTTGTCCATAACAATCAAAGGGTCGGCATGCCTGAACTGGTCTAGTTGGATTGGGCGAAGTTATGAGCTTAAATTTGCAAAATCCTAAGCTCAATACTTGATTGCATTCATATAATTTTTTGTTCATCTGATGTGTAATTTGGTTTTTTTTTCAGCAATCTCAATGAACTCAAATAATTGGGAACTAGTTATTTTCTTATTACCGTAAATGTTTTTCCTGTTTACTTGCATTTTATAAATTTATTTCTCTTAATGGTAAGGAAAACTGAAAATGCAATGAAATAGGATGAGCTTTAAATGCCTCTCATTGGTTATAACTAACACACTTCTTTCTCTTGATGAATAGGTAACAAAGTTGTCCCCTCTCATAAATCTATGCTTGAAGCTTGCAAGATATTTTTTCGACTGTGATACGATTTGGAACCAAAAACAGCTAACAAACAACAAATAAATTGCAATAGAGAAGTGGGAAAACTCAAAACAGGGTTGTTTTTACTAATATTAACAAAAACAAAAAATGTAAAATATTGTGCTACTATTTGAGAGCTAGATCGTCTCTCCGTAGACCCTAAATGCCTCTAGGAACACCACGAGAAAAGAAAAACTGCAGCCCAAACAAAACCTCCCTCAAACCGTGGTTATTAGCCCTAATATAACTTTCCCAAAAACCCTTCGAACTTTCCTTCCAAAACTCTCTTAATTTCTTATCCTTGTGTATATGTCATTAGAGCCTTAGTGGCCCCATCTGGGGGCTGAAATCTTCTGCGGCTGCACCCGGGCTTTCCCTCATGTTGAACTGATCGACACCTAGAAGGCTGGGGTGGGTCGGTCGGCTGGGTGCAAACTATTCTTGTTTGGACCGATTTCATAGGCATAACAATACCCCCTCTCAAAGAGGCATCTTGTCCTCAAGGTGGAATGATGGAATCAACTTTTAGATCACTTTGTAAAGCTCCTACATTGCTTCATAATCTGGAAGACCTTTCTACTTAACCTGTACCTTCTTTGCTCTTTTCACTCTGTGCACTTCTTTGACCTCTAAAGATTCCAGAATCACCTCTAGGTCCTCTTTCAACATCAGAGGTAGTGAAGACGAGGATGTATGATTTCCAATAGCACGTCTTAACTGCGAAACATGGAAGATCGGATGTAGTGCTAATGATGGTGGTATTCTTAAAATATCAATATGAAAGTTTCTCGCCCTCCTCAGCCTCGAGTAAACCATGTCCCCAGGTTCGAATTGCACCTCTCCCCCATGCCCATCCGCTTTCCTCTTCATGATCTGTTGAGCCCTCATTAGATGCCCCTTGAGTTTCATCAATATCCTGTCCCTCTCTTTCAAGTACTGGTCGACACTGGATACCGGTGTAGTACTATGGCCATAGTGTATCAGGTGAGATGGATATTGTCCATATAGAATCTTGAAAGGGGTGGTTGGCCCTACAGTATGATACAAAGCATTATACCAGTATTCTCCCCACACAATTCACTTTGCCCAAACAATGTGGGGATGTCTCCACACTCCTATTGACTCTTTGTATTTGGTCCATTGGCCTGAGGATGATATGCTGTGCTTTTCTTAAGGATTGTTCCTTATAACCTGAACAACTCCTTGCAAATTGGCTAAGGAACACATTATGTTTGATGCAATAGATTCTGACACTCCATGTAAACGAACCATTTCCCGTTTGAACACCGTAGCGACTGAGACCGTAGTGCAGGGGTGTTGTAATGGAATGAAATGTGCATTCTTGCTTAGACAATCTAATACCACTAAAATCACCGTAAAGTTTTCTGATCATGGAAACCCTTCCATAAAATCCATCGTTACTAATTCCTAAACGTTCTTCGGTAAAGCTAAGGGTTGCATTTGCTTATTGGCATCATATTCAAGTATTTGTGTTGTTGAAACACATCACACCTTGGCACCATGCCCTCTAAGTCTATCTGCATCCCCACCTAATAAAACTTTGTCGATAAACAATTGTATGTTTTTTGTATCATTGAGTGCCCCCCAATGACACTGCCATAATAGTTTGGGGATGTACTCCAATGCCCTCTACAACTTGAACTACCCTTGGTAGATTAGTTGTGGCCCCCTCAATGCATATCCGGGATTAATGTTTGGATCTCATAGCAACTTTTGCCCATTTTGTCCTCAGCTCTTCATCGTGATCGCTCTCCCATCTTAGGGCTTCCCAATCTAGGACCAAAGGTACCTATAAGGCTGTCAACTGAGGCTCCTCCACCTTTCTTGATAGTTCATTCGTGGCTTTATTCTAACCCTAGTCGATACTGAATCTCGAAATCATATCTCAGTAACTTGGATAGCCAGCTCTGATGCTTCTCATTCACCATCATCTGCTCCAAAATATATTTTGTGTTTCTCTGATCCGTCCTTACTAGAAAGTGTCGCCACAACAGATAGGGTCGTTATTTCTGAATGGTCAAAACAATAGCCATCAACTGCCACTCGTAAACTAATTTGAGCCTCGCCCTATGTGCACCTTACGAAACTAGGCAATAGACCGTTGGTCCTTCATGAGCATTGCTCCCAATCCGTACTGTCACTCATTCGACTCACATTCGTCTCAACCACAAATGACCTACTAAAATCTATGAGTTCTAATACCAGAATGTTGATCATGACTCTCTTCAGATGTTCAAAGGTCTGTGTCATTGCTTCCCCACTTTTGAAATTGTCCTTCAGTTGCTTTGTTAGTGGCAATGTTATCGTGTCGTACCCCTTTACGAATTTTCAGTAGTATTTAGTGAGACCTAGGAATCCGTTAACCACTGGTGCTTCCTCAACTTCTCCAAGGTTGTTCTCAAGTGCCTCACATGATCTGTCTTTGTAAGAATGTAGATCATAATGTTTTTGAAGAAGACCACGATAAATTTCTTGAGGTAAGGCTGAAAACCTGATGCATGAGAGATTGAAATATGGTCGGATCGTTGGTAGGCCAAACGACATTACCAAGAACTCATAATCCCCTTCCCGTGTCAGGAATGTTGTTTTGTGCACATCAGCCAAATTTATCTTGATTTGGCGGTATTCCGACTTAAGATCGATTGCTGAGAACATGACTGCCCCATAAAGTTAATCTAGCAGCTCATCAATCACAGGGATAGGAAACTCATCCAATAGTCTCCTTGTTCAATGCCCGACAGTCCACGCAAAATCTCTAACTACCATCTTTTTTTTTCACCAATAGGATTGGACTGGAAAAGGGGCTCACACTGGGCCTGATAATTCCCGCTTTGAGTATATCTCAGAGTAAATTTTCTCTCATTCTATTTGAATTTGAGGATATCGGTACAGTTTAACACAAATAGGATGGACACCATCTTTTAGTTAATAGCATGTTTATGCACCCTTGGTGGTGGTAACCTGTTTGGCTATTGAAAGTTGTCTGGAAACTGCTGTAGGAGCTACTGAACACCCTCAGGGAACTCTTCTGGCTCGGGATCTTGGATCTCTTCTATGCTCTACAATGCCACCTAATATCTTGAACTTGTCCTTGTATCGTCCTGACCATGGTTTTGAACGAGATCATGGTTTTGTATAAGCTAGCATCACCCCTTAGCACCACCTTCCTACCTTTCACTTTTGAACTCTAGCATCAGGGATTTTCAATCCATATTCGTCTCCCCAAGTGTGTGCAACCACTTCATCCCCAAATTCACATCAGTGCTACTCAAGTCCAAGGGAAGGAAGTCCAACCATAGGCAATGGGTGTTAGAGTCACCCCTTGCAAATTCTCCAACTTTTCCTTCTTTGTCCTCATCATGACGTGAAAGCTTTTCGTATCTACCAACTCTAACCCTAGTTGGCCCACAACCTGATTTGAGATGAAATTTGAGCGGCTCTATTATCCACCAACATCACAATTGGCTGCTCCTCGAGTCACTGTGATTTAGAGTAAACCCACCACTGAATTGAGGGACACCTCCGAGTGCAAGTGCTCCTCTATCTCCATGTGTCTTCCTCTGACCCTTCTCGATCTGTCATTGAAAACATAATCCTTTCATTCTTTTATCTTGCATTTATGCATCGGTGAGACATATGAAATTGCCCCCATAATGAGTCCCCATGTTCTTCTCCTTTGGCCTCTCTTTTAGAAACGACACTATTTGGGTCATCGATATCATGACTGTCAAGGCACTCTTGTAGAATCCACTCAATGGTGTCGCTTTTGTGTTTCTTCTTCACCTTTTTCTTGTCTTTCATCATCTGGATAAGCTCCATCATCTCCCTCAATCTCGCGGTCTCAACTGTTGGAGGGCTACTCGGATGTCGAGCTTTAGGCCCTTCAAGATGCCCCCCTCCAATCCTGTTGCAAAAACACCTCTAAGTCGCCCTGATAAGAGCTTGAACCTTTCCCTGTATTCTGTGACCGTTCTCACCTGAGTTAAGACATAGAATTGCTCGTATAGATCTTATTCTCAAATGGCTCGGAAACGTTCCAACAAACAATTCTTAAAATCCTCCCATGAATGCATCAGGTACCTCGCTTCCATCTATTGAAACCATGCTAGGGCTTTTCCCCTAAACATAATCCTATGACCATGAGTTTCTCTTCCCTAGTTAACCCATTTACTGCAAAGTATCGCTCCACCCTATATACCCACTCACATGGATCTCTAACGGAGATAAAGATGCTGAAGCAGGTTATGGGTTGAGGTACCTCATAATCCAAAATGTGTAGCCCACCCACCCAATTTTCGTACTTTATCATTAATCTTGTTTGTCATATGAACCTAAAATATACAATTTTCGGGAAATAATAAGCTACAACAATTAAGATCACTTGTAATTTGTTAAACAAAAATAATATTAAAAGTGAATTGAGGTAAAATGAGAACAGGTGTTTGAGGCAATGTATGTGTAACATTAATGGCGCTATAACTGAGAATATTATAGGTATATCCATCTACTAAAGTGATGGAAGAAGGGTGCACATAAAAGGTAGAAAAGAGTCTTGAATTACTTGTCATATGATCTGTATCACCATAATCACCGACTAATTGTGTGGAAGATGAATGGAGATAAATGTCATTGTTACTTGACTCAGCAAGGGCAGTGATGGGATGGGGCTTTCTTGGATGCTTTCTGAAATTTGATAAACTTAGCATATTCATTTGCAAAGTTCAAGAAAGTTTCTTTGGGAGTGACCATGTGAGTTGACTGTGATTTAGAATCCTTCTGATTCTTTTTTAGCAATTTCTGACATGTCTTGTTTGTATGACCAGGTTCATGACAATAATAGCACACTAGCTTCAACCCTTGATTTTCAGAATTTGGAGTTCTAATTCTGTAATTTTTCAGAGACCAAGGTTTACTGTTGTATGTATTTTTCTGACCAGCCAGAACACTAGGTTGTTGTATGGATGAGGCTTGAGAACTCGGAATCGTATGCAGTACTCTAGTATAGGCTTCCTCAGAGTAGTACATCCTGATTTAGATAACATATGTGGTTTGTCATCTTCATACTGAGAGTTGAGGCCAGCTAGAAAACTCATAATAGTTATTTGTTCTCTTTGAGCTTGCTGAATCCGGACATTGGTACTAAAGGGCAATAATATGTTCAATTCTTCATAAACACGTTTAAAGTGCAGTGATACGTGCTAAGTGATAATTCTATTGTTTAGCTTGATAGAACTCCTTACATACATTAAAGATTTGAGAAATATTTTCTCTCCTAAAAACACAAATGCCAATTTCTCCATTTTATATCTAACATAGTCACAACGAGTAACATGACTAGATTGATTGGGTTTGATAGATATATGTATTTCTATTAAAAGTTGGGTATCAACTATCATCCACTTAGAATATTTCGAATCTGTCTCAATTGGAGGATGATCAATGAGATGACTTTCTTGAGAAATATTTCTTAAATGGAATATTGTAGTTTTTTATTCCAATAAAAATAATTGATGCCATTTAATTTTTCATTTGTAATTTTAGCCACCAATAAAACCAAAATTGTCATAATATATTTCTGATCCACAACCATAATTTTCTTCGAATATTCAATTAGATTGAATCACCTAATCCCACTAGTGGTTTCCTCAATGCAACAATACGGATGAGCTGAAGGGCGAGATGAACTCTCGTGAAGAGTGATACCGAGCCTTAGGAGACAACTGCCTCGACAAACACAGAAGACAAACACACACCAACTAAAGTCGAAGAAGTCGTCGAAACTAACAACCTAAGCCGCTGAAACAAATGAAAACGACAAAACCTTTGAACGAAATTGAAGATGCAATTGGCGTCGTCGAACGACGCAGATGATGCTACCGAAGAAGTCTTGGGATGCAGACAACAAAGCCAAAGACGTTGATTCATTTGATCGACAAAAACAATGCAGGAAGAAGGCTATGACACTATTGGAAGCCTTGTGGACGTCATTCGAAGCAGATGAAGCCTTCGGACGAAATTGAAGATGCAGATAATGATGTCGATTGAAGCAGATGCAGACGAAACAATTTGACAATGCTTTGATATCATGTAAAGGTAAAGCTTCCTCTTTTCTCTTTTACAATTGAAAACATATATTACATATTTATACACACTTCCAACTCTCTCGATTAGAAATAACTCTAATATAGAAAATATCTCTAATTAGGTTGCCTAATATCAAATTTTATACAAGCTTCCTAAAATATAAACTTGAGATTTATTACTTTTTATAACAGTTTTTAACAACAGGGAACGTTGAATCCATGTGATAGGTAAAAACCTTTTTTCCTTCTGGCAAAATCATTCGATGTGGAATATTGGTTTGCTTCACAGCAAAGGGCTTATCATACCAGATAGACTGAAAAGCTTAAAAGCACTAAGCAGGGCCAATTATGCTTAGAGTTGCTAGACATGGCCAAATATGTCTTGGAGGCTTGACTGGCTTGAGGAAATGTTTTTTTTTTTTTTTGCATTGCATTGCAATTTGGGTTTATGTTTGGATTTTTTATGTTGGTACTCTTTGTTGAAAACGTTGCATGTATCTGACGCTTGGCTTGGATGTTGTCTTTAAGAACCTATCTCTTAGTTGTATGTTATTAAACTACGTGGTAGAGGATTTTTTTGTTGCATCCAATTATTGCCTCGTGAAGGGAACTTTGAGTTAAGCTCCACTTCTAAGTTGGAATTCAACTCACTCTGAAGTGATGGTGCTAGACACATCCAACAATGTCTTGGAGGCTTGACATGGCCGAGGAAACACTTTTTTTTTTTTTTTTTTGCATTGCAATTTGGGAGGAAAAACTTGAATTATGGAGGTCTATATTGGAGTCTAAAGGCAGAACTAAAATTGAATACATGGAATGTAATTTTAGTAGTAGTCACTCTAGTGACAGAAGCGTAATTTTGGGTGATCAAATTATTAAAAGTTGTGATCAATTTTGATAGCTTGGGTCTGTTGTTCAAAGCAATGGTGATATATATGGGGATGCTAATAGTAGAGTTCAAGTTGGTTGGTTGAAGTGGAGGAATGCTTCAAGTCTTTTGTGTGATAACCGCTTAGACTGAAAGGAAAATTTTATAAGATGGTGGTGAAACCTGCAATGCTATATGGCGCAAAATGTTAGCCTTTAAAAGAGAAGTATAGTGCTAAGTTAAGTGTTGTCGAGATGAGAATGATTAGGTGGATGAGTGGCTTTACACTTACAGACAAAATGCGAAATGAATATATTCGTGATAGGGTTGGCGTAGCTCCAGTGACGGACAAAATTAGAGAGAATCGTCTTAGATGGTTTGGTCACATTAAACGTTAACCATCTTTTGATCTGATTGGGAGAGTAGATGTTTTAGATTCGACTTATGTTAAGAAAGGCAGAGGTAGACCTTGGAAGACTTGGGCTTATTGTATAAAAAATGATCTTAATTTATTAGAACTAAATGGAAATATGACACTAAATAGGACGCAACGGATAAAAATGATTCATGTAGCCGACCCCACGTAGTGGGATTAAGGCTTTGTTGTTGTTTTAATTGTTGCAATTTGGGTTTATGTTTGGATTTTTTATTGTGGCACTCTATTTGAAGATGTTACATGTATCAGACTCTTGACTCGGATGCTGTTCTTAAGAACCCATCTTGATTTTTTATGGTGGGATTTTTTTCTGGCATCCAAGTATTGCCTTGTGAAGGGAACTCTGTGTTTAGCTCGAGTTCTAAGTTAGAATTCAACTCTTTCTGAAGGGAATCCTTTGGCATAAAATTGATTAAGGCTTACTTTGCAAGTATATTGATTGACGATTGATAGACCTTTTGATTTTGAGCAAGTCTAGTTTGTGGATTTAATGTGAGTTGTTCTAGTTTAGTTGTGTTGTGATTTGTATCTTTTTGAGGGTTCTAATTGTAAATAAGAAATATAGAAGTCTAGGGGTTATTTGTAAGTACGTTGTAAGACTCTATATAAGCCCAGATCATTAATGAACATAACAGGTTTTTCAGAGTAATTACTTTTTTATGATATCAGAGTCCTTACCCTGTCGCTGCTGCCACTTGATCCCAACAGTTGGGATTGACGTACAGAGACCCGAAACTCCCATTTTTCTTCTTCCTTCAGTTTCTTCCTCGTGAGGTTGCCGCAATTAAAGCAGAATGGGACGATAACATTGGGATCGCGGTGTGAAACCTTAGATACAACCATGATTAGAGCTAACTGGGATGGCGATGATGGGATCACGACATGAAACAAAGACGGACGCTCCCGATACAGTTGTGATTAAGCTGTAAATGAATCGATGCTCTCTATGATTTTTCCTCTTCCTTCAGCTTCTTCCTCGTGAGGTAGCCGCAATTAGAGCAGAATGGGACGATAACATTGGGATCGCGGTGTGAAACCTTAGATACAGTCGTGATTAGAGCTAACTGGGATGGCGATGATGGGATCACGACATGAAGCAGAGACGGACGCTCTCGATACAGTTGCGATTAAGCTGTAAATGAATCGATGCTCTCTATGACAACTCAAACTCAACTTGATTAATACTCGAACATGTTTGTTCAAATTAGTAAATAAACAAGCTTGAACAATTTTTAAAAGCTCGGAGCTTAAATGAACTAAACATGAACATAGTCGAACTTATTTATTTACGTTCACAAAGAAACTCGTTTATTGTTCAACAATTAACTCGTTAAATATTCGATATTAAGCTCTATAATAACTCATTTTATATATGATATATTATTTAAATTAAATTTAATTAATTAGAATTTATTTAATTATAGATTTAATAGTAATATATTATTATATCAATAATTTTTTGATTAATTATTATTTTTATACTTATTTTATTAAAGTTTAGGTGTTAGATGTGAAAATATATAAGATTTATGTGGTATGTATGAAATGCCTCTAAAAATTAATTTTAAAACCCCGCAAACCTCAATTTCCCTTTGGCTTCTCACAATTTTGTCTCCCAGTTTCACTCGAAACATACGAAACCCTGAGTTGCTAGGTTGTGCAAGCACAAAGGTAACGACGAGATCGTGGTGTATAAGGATCTCTGAAACTCTAGTCTCTTGTATATCTCTCATTTACAATCTGCTCCTAAATTCAACCTATTTAAAAATGATGTTGAGAAAGTGCAATGTAATCATTGTAAGTTATATATGATTAAGAATAAAGATGGTGCAATAATTCAATATAAAGATATATATAAAATTGTTCAAAAAAAGCTAGGTAAATAACAAATGCATATTATCATGTGAAAACTAACACCCACATCTGAATATGAGAGTTAGGTGTAAACTTGGAAGTATGAGTATGATCATGTTAAAATATGAGAGATTACATCCAATATAATCATGGTTCATGAGTTACCTTTTTTTTTTTACAAAGTTTATAATCAATAAATTAATATGTGTGATTAAATTTAAAAATTTATTTAGTAAAATTTTTATATGAAAATTTTGATACTTGTTTGAATTTTTAGCTCGTTGAAATACTCATTCACTTGTCATAAACAAATTAAGTTCAAACATTGAAAATTTTAAACAAGTCAAGTTTTAATAATATATGAAANTGTTAAAATATGAGAGATTACATCCAATATAATCATGGTTCATGAGTTACTTTTTTTTTAACAAAGTTTATAATCAATAATTAATATGTGTGATCCAATTTAAAAATTTATTTAGTAAATTTTTTATATGAAAATTTTGATACTTGTTTGATTTTTTAGCTCGTTGAAATACTCATTCACTTGTCATTAACAAATTAAGTTCAAACATTGAAAATTTTAAACAAGTCAAGTTTTAATAATATATGAAAGCTCGACACAAGCTCAAGTCAAACATGAATAATTTATAATTATATCAAGCTAAGTTCGAACTATGATATACTCGGGTCGGCTTGGCTTGATTGCAACCTTAGAGTTGGGAAGTCAATGAAGCGCTCAGGCGTGCCCTAGGACCGAACCGCACCACAGGGGATATTGCGGTTGTACAAAGTTGCTCAGTGTAGGAAGGATTGATTGAACACAAGAGACGATGCCTTTGGCTATTGGATCACAACAGAGTGATTTGAGCAGCTTAGTGCAGGGCAGGGGATGCACACTTGAAAACAGAGCAGTGGAGGAGAGAAATTTGGTTATGCGTGTGTGAGAGGAAGAATAAGACTGGGGAATAATTAAATTGAGGATGCCAGCAGATAGAGATAGTGCATTAGGTAAAGATTTTGAGTTTATGGGGAAGAAAGATCCTGAAGTTTTGAAGGACTTGATCGGGCTTATACGGGAAGTTAGTGGCTCAATGGGATCCACTCCCTCGGCACGTGCTCTGACACAAGTGAACTAGATCTCTCTTATGTGAATCTAAAGCTTTATGGATCGGTCACGTATATGAGTTGGTCGCATCAAATTGAAACTACTCTAGTATGGAAGTGACTAGATGATATTTGATAGTGTTGGAGGGGATTAGTGGAGGACCAAACACAACTTACTTTACACCTATCTTTTGCCTCATCAGTAGATGACATTCAAAAGATAAAGGACATCTGGGCAAAGCTGAAGAAGTTCTATGTTGGAACTGAGAACTACATGAGGGTGTTCCAGATTCAGTGTGACATAGAAGTTGTGGTACATGGTGATAAATCTATTTAGGAGTACTGCATAGAGCTGAAGCGATTGCGCAAGTTGTTGATCACTTCTGACCATGTCGAGTTGTGGTGATCCAAGGTGCAAGAAGGGGGAGATCTTTGCACAAGTGAGGGCTATGCAGTTTTTGGCTCATCAAAACTCGACCTTTCGGTAGAGGAGATTGGTCCTCACAGCCCATGCAGCGATTCCTTTACTAGATGAGGCCATCGCCGTAATGATATAGGTGAGAGTTGGATGAGACTACACTCTGAGTCGAGTGAAACAAAATCAGCTTTTGCTGCCTTAGTTTAGGTAATGACACGTGCCTTGGGGCATACCCGCAAGTGCTACAACTATGATGAAGTGGGTCACCTGAGCAAGACTTGTTCAAAACCTCCCAAGGAGAGAGATGGGATGACGTGGACAGTCTAGAGGCTGTGGTCGTAGTTGTGGGGGCTAAAGGGTTGGAAGATGGGGCTACCAGTCAAATCTGATTGTAGCGGAGAACGAGGGAGAGAAGAGTGGTTTTTACCGATAAGGATCACGAGTTCCTAGAGATGTTGAAGAGGAAGCAGAGAGCGTCAGATAATGTGACTGGGGATGCATCCACTTTATCGTCATTCAAGGGGAACACTACTTATTCTCACTCAGCTAAAGGTACTCGTGATACACATGTTGTTATCTCTATATTCACCACAAGATTGTAAGAATGGATGGTTGATTCCAATGCATCTCGACATGTGATAGGTACCACTAGTGAGCTCTCTTTCTATACTTATCTAGCAGTTGTAGAAACATTTAAGCACCTGATGGTACAACACAACATGTGATTGGTTATGGTGCAATAAGTTGTACTAATTATATGATTTTGTCCAATATTTTACATTTTCTTTCCTTTTTAGTGCATCTTTTATACATTAGTGTCATTATACTTCAATTAAAATTTGTTGGTTCATTTGATATGTCTAAGGCAATTTTTCAAGAGAATTAAACTTGCTGGAGACTTGGACTGACACGTGGTATAGTGGACTCTAGTACTTGGATAGAGAGGGGATGATTTCAGTCTCGACATCCATGGTAAAGAGTGCTGGAGTAGGAGAATCTGGGAGGAGTGTGGAGGATGTGTTACTGTTCTATCATAAGTGTATGGAAACTTTTCATTTAGTTTTTGAGTCCTTTGTTTTCATCTTTGCTTGAAAAGATAAATAAACAAAAACTTGATGTGATGCTTGTGAGTTTGGTAAGCATACCAGGAGCTTTTATGTTAGTTCTTGTATTTCTGATTTGGTGCATTCAAATATATGAGGACATTATTTTACAACTTCGATGAATTGTTACGAATATTTTATCACTTTCATTGATTGTTTTTCTCATGTTATTTAGTTATATCTAATGAGAAACAAAAGTGATGTGCTTGCTTTCGTTAAAGACTTTCATTGAGCGATTCAGACTCAATATTGTGCAATAGTGAAGATATTTAAGTCTAATAATGGGACGGAGTATACCAACAAGACGTTTGAGGAGTTCCAGTCGGCCTAGGGGATACAACATCAAATTACATGTACATACACATCAACACAAAATAGAGTAGCAAAGAGAAATAATAAACACCTTCTAGATGTAGCTTGAAACATTATTATCTTCATAAATGTCCCAAAACACCTGTGAGGGCAAGCTGTTTTGACAGCCGCTTAATTGATTAACAAAATTTCAACGGGAGTGTTGGAGTGGTAATTTTTTTGTGATATGTTGAAAAGAGATAATGATGGTATCCTCCCATTAAAGTTATTTGATTGCATGTATTTTGTGAAGAATAATAGACCCTTAATAGGGAAAATGGATCCCAGAGATGTGAAGTGTGTTTTCGTGGGTTATTTTGCCATCCAGAAGGGGTATGTTTGTTGGAGCCCAATAGAGAAGAGACTGTTTGTGAGTATGGATATGACATTTAAGAATTCAAACTGTACTACACCTTGGAGGTGACCTCACCCTTTATTGACTCGTCAGATACTGAAGTTATGAGGCGAGAGGGGGAGAGTAGTGACCGTGAGAGATTAGTACATGTGAGAACGATGCTTTTTCCTGTTGTGTGGGAAGGATCAGTTGAGGAAGAGCCGAAAATAAAGAAAAATGAGCCTGAAGGTGGTGGGATTCAAGCTCAAGGAGAGTTGTGGGTATATACAAGGAAGAGAAATCAAAATGAGGAAACAAAGCCTATAATGCCACTCGTTCCCGCAAGTCTCTTATCCCATTCTATCCCTACTTCTGAGACACTTATTCCATCCACCTCAAATTTAGAATGCGTTGTTGATATGATTTCTATCTTCTACTTCCAACCCCGTGAATTTAAGGAGGACCTCTCACATGTGGTGCATCCTCCTGATTGTTTTGAGTAGGAATATGACATTTTTAGTTTGTTTCATACACTAAGATATGACATGTATATGGAACATTCATTGCATCTTTGGACATTTTCTCTATACCCAAATCTTGGCAGGTAGTTAAGGAAGATCCCAAGTCGTAAGCGGCTATGCATGAAGAGCTTGGGGCTCTCGATAAAAACCAAACACGAGATATAGTGCCACTTCCGGTGAGGAAAATGACAATTGGCTGCAAGTGGATATTTGCAGTAAAACAAAATTCAAAAGGAAAAGTGGAGCATTATAAGACACAATTAGTGGATGAAGGGTACAGTCAAACGCATGACATTAATTATGACGAAACATTTGCACCAATAGCAAAGATGAGCACAGTGAGAACACCGATTCTATAACAGTAAATGGTGGGTGGAGCTTACGCCAATTTGATGTCAAGAATGTGTTTCTTCATGGTGGGTTACTGGAAGAGGTGTATATGAAGATGCCAGACAGTGGGCATGGTGTGCAGGCTCAAGAGGTTACATTATGGCTTGAAATTGTCTCATCGAGTTTGCTTTGACAAGTTTAAAAAATCTATGGTGGTCACGGAATATCAGTAGATTAATGCCTACTATATAATGTTCTTTAATCAAAATGGAGGTCGCAGAGATTGCTCAACTAAAGGTAAGATTGGGCAAAAAAATTGAAATGAAGAACCTTGAACAACTCAGATACTTCCTTGGGATTGAAGCGGCCTGTAGACCAGAGGGGATCATCTTGTCTTAAAGAAAGTATGTATTGGATCTCCTTGCAGAAATAGTCATGCTGCGATGCAAGCCTGCAGTTTCTCAAATTCATGAGAAGGCCAAAATGAGTGTGGAGGCAGGAAAGCTAGTTGATCGTGAGAGGTACCAGTGTTTGGTTGGTCGTCTGATTTATCTGAGTCACACTCGTCCCGACATGTCGTTTGCAGCTAGCGTGGTCAGCCACTTCATGCATGATCCAAGGAATGATCATATGGATGCAATGTATTAGATTTTGAGTACTTGAAGAGTGCTCCAAGGCAAGGGTTGATCTTCAAGAAGAATGGGCATGTAGCAATTGAGGGTTTTAATGACTTTGATTGGGCTAGTTGTGCGGATGTATTCTTCATGTTTGTATTGGGCAACTTAGTCTCTTGGAAGAGCAAGAAAAAATTACTAGTAGTGAGTTTAACAACAAAGACATAGTACAGGGTCATGGTATTGGGAGTTGTCGAGATGATGTGGTTGAGAGCCTTGTTGGTAGAGTTAAAGGTGGACCAAGGAACACAAATGAAGTTATGTTGGGACAACTAGCCAACAATCAACACGATAGAACTAAACATGTGGAGATTGATAGGTTCTTCATCAAGGAAAAGCTGAATAACGGTCTAATGGAGCTAGGTCATGTAGCTATTGGAGAGCATGTGGTTGACTGCGTCACCAAAGGACTTGGCTCATTAAATTTTTCGAGATAATGTGACAAGATGGGATTGGTGAATATCTTTTGCCCGACTTGTGGGGAAGGGTGAAAATTGCAACTTTTTTAGGATTCTAATTGTAAATAGGAAATATAGAAGAAGTCTAGGGGTTATTTGTAAGAATGTTGTTAGGTTCTATATAAATCCAGATCATTAATGAATATAATAGGCTTTTCAGAGCAATTACTTCTTTTAAGTAGACATTGGAAGGCAGGGCTTATATTCTGGACAATGGTCCATGTTGATGGGAAGTTTGACCTAACATCATAAACTATCCTCAAGATTGAGTTTGACTATACTTATTAGCAGAGAGCTAGTCCAAGATGGGTAGATTAGGCTTTAAAAGCATGCGGTTTGATCTTTAAATTGTTTTGGGCTTAATGACATGGATACTAGTTAGGATTTGGCGGGCTTATTTTTATGGAAGCTAACCCAAGTTATTTGATGGCCTTGTATTATTGTTGTTATGAGCATGGCTGAGGCTGATCCGTAACCAACCTTTTTAACATAGCGACATAACCCACAATGAGAGAATAGAGCAGATAGAACAGGGTATATGAATTCTTTAGAAGGACTTTTAGTAAACTTTTAATCAAAATAAGATTATCCCAATTATTATTTGTGCTGTAGATGGCTTCTTTTCTCATATTTGCCCTGTTCTTGATGTGGATAGTAAATTCATTTCATCATCAGAATTTTATTTTCTCTACTGGACTGCAAATATCCTCTTTTTTTTTTTTTTCCTTTTGAATGCTGTACTCAGTAATCTGAATATTTTATCTCTTATGGGTGAGTCATATCCTCATTTTTCATCCACTCTTAGCCATGTTTGTATCTGTCATGGGAGGAGGATTATTGGGGCTGACGGCTGTTTTGTATTTTTATCTCCTCCATCATGTGATCATTTATTCTATCAGCCTGACATCTTGATTGTCTTTATTTTGCATTGAATTTTTGTTAGCTATTGATTCATCTTTTTCCTCGTCTTTTTCTTGAGTCCGATACATCTCCAAGGTAAGAAGTAGCTCCCTCTATTCCATGTTCTTTCTTTAATTGCATCATATGCTGATTGACTTTGAAATGATTGTGGAGTGATTATTTCTATTGATATAGCAATTGCTTAATCATATGGTGAATTAGAAATTTTCTATACTTCTTTTATTTTGTATTACTTAGATACCAGCTATAAGTATACTTTGGCAATTGAAATATTTCAAAAATTTAAGGTTGGCACAAAATTGTGTCTTCTTCTGGTCAAACTTCTATTGTCTAAGCAAGCAGTCTTTATTGCTGCTTTAGGTTAATGACTGATAAGCATGCTCTGTTATGCAGGTATAACGGTGTTGAAGGAACACATATCAAAGTGACTGATTTTGTCAGGGAAAAGGACTGCCTTGTGTGTGGTCCTGGCACCCCCATTGAATTAAACACTTCAGCCACTGTTTCGCAGGTCTTCTCTATTTTCTTTCTCAATATTTTTGTGTGTATCTTTATATATGTAATGTAGTTAGATGAACAATGAAATTTTTAGGAGCAAATTGTCAAAATAGCCTTGAATTTTTATATGAGGCCATTTGAATCCAAAAGTCTATAAAAGTGCCAATTTAGTCTCTATTATTTAATTTGTGGCTTAATTATACCTTGAGGAGTATGTTAACCCATATTCAAAGAATATAGGGACTAAATTGACACTTTATAGATTATGGGATTATGACGACTTCTTACAAAGAGTCACAGAACTATTTTGACAATTTTCTCAAATTTTTAGTCTCTAAACTCTGTTTGCGTAGGAAACTTCCTTCAAAACCTTATGTAACATTTTAATTATATAAGCGTCAAACATTTTAAAATAAAAAATGAATCTGCAGGGATTCATCTTTTAGCTATGATCTATTAGAAAGCTTGAAAGTTGTGATGCGGCAGCAGCCCTGCCTGATCAGCTTCTAATGAAATTACCGGTTTCACTTCCGTTCAAAACAAATCATCTTTTATTTTGTGATTGGTTTTGAGGTGATAATACACATGATATTTTTAAAATATAAAGAAAAAAGTATTGACTTTTGAACATTTCAGTGTGACGGCACTGATTGTCCATTATGGGCTTTCAGCAAATTTGCAGATTCACAAGTTTGACATTGCTAAATGGAAAATTTTTTGAAGAAGTTAAAAAGGAGAAAAAAAAGGCTCTGTATATGTGCCAATACCCAAATTTTTTGTTAAGATGGATCTCGAAGCTGTTATAATTATTTTAACTTTAATGCTATACAATTTTGATTGATTTCTCATCTGCATTCATTTCAAAGCAAATCTACTGATTTTAAAAAGCATCCTGACTATTTTTATCAGAATATCCAAACTTTTTCGCCAAAATAAATCTCCAAGGCCGTTTGTCTTTGACATGGCCAATTCTCCACTATCCAAGGGCCTTAAGAATTGTTTTGTGCTATGTTTTGGAATTGCACTTCAAAAACTTTGCTCATCTGTGCGAGCTTAGAACCTTATTTTGCTCTCGGTCATCCCCTCATTTTGATATGTAGCACAATTCGAATGTATTTACATGTCTTACACCTAACTTACTTATCTACACATGTAAGACTCAAATCTTTTATATCACATAAAAAATAGCACTGTTATCACTTTTTAAAAGTGAAATACACATTTTCATGCATAAGTTTGAAGTACCAAAGTGATACATACATACATGCATGCATGAGATATGTAAATATATAGGAATTTTGTTATGTATGTAAATTTACCTTTTTTTTTTATCATGAATTCAAACTAGTTACCTCCTCCAGTGTTACCAACTTTTTTGTACACTCATAAAAAATTCATAATATCAGTTCATCAAAATTGTGGGAGAACATCCGAAACTTCTCATGTCGAAACCAAGCATCACACATCGTGGAAATAATATCTACATGCAGTCCCCTCCAGTTCTGGAAGAAATGACGAGATCAAATCTTCAACTTCCCCTCTATGATCTTATGGGTAAAGTTCCCAAGGATACTGTTCATGTAAGCGGCATGGCTGACAACAACGGCAAGAAGACATCTTCCCTAAGGAAACTCTGCGTGCTTTTTAAAGGGATCGCAGCCGATGGAGCTACAGAGATGGATACAGGAGGTAATGTCTGAGTGTTATTTTATGCACAACCTATATAGATTCAACGGCAAGCTTTGGGTGATGTGCAATTGTTGTTTTAGGCCCTATAGGTTCTCTTCAATTTTTCATTGAGATGACATTTTTGAACATGTTAGTTCTTGAAATGTTTGCCAAGTTTTAAGCTCACCGCATCAAGAAACCTTCATGTAATTGAGTGTTTCATGTTATAGAGTGGGCTATTGGTGCATGATGCTTGATATTAAAATGTTTTGGTTTAGGGGGTGTGATAATTGATATGCATGACTTTGAATCAGTCTCACATCAAATAGTTGATAATATATTGTTGTAGAAGTATTGAGTGATTTATTATGTTTTATAAGCACAAGTGTTTTAGCTTAAAAATATTTTTTACCTTCAGAGTTTTTCTAATTTTGATTTTATTTGATTCACTCTTGAGAATTTGGGTTTGATCACTTAATATACTTGAAAATTATAATGATGTATAGGTATTGAGTGGTTGATCTTCCTTGGATTTAAATTTTGGGCTTGAAAATTGATTTAATCATTGATATTTGGGTCAACTTTAATCCATTAATTTGCTATTTTACGCCCTTTCAGCATAGCCTTATGCATTTTCAAGTATTTTTTTTTGTGTTCTTGTGAGCTTTGTTTACTCTTAAAGATGGCTTTCTGTTTATTGTAATATTTTATCTTTACTTGTAATTTCTTATGCAACTATTGACCCTATACTATGTTTATCATAGGTCAAGGTGATCATGTAGGATGATAATCTATCGTTTCTTTTTACGTGATTCTCGTGCATTATTTTGCATGAATTTTGATTCACATAAAAATTGTTTATCAGGACATCATTTTTCGAAACGGTTCGCTCGAGCGCATCTGGATCCTCGAGACGGTTCTAATTGGTTTATTTGCATTTAGATCTGGTACACTTTGAGGCATAAAAAAATTCTCTATTTGAGTATTATATGAATTTAATATATATTTGTATATTTATATATTACTTTAATATATATTTATATTTATATATAAATATATATTAGTCAATATATTTATATATTATAATCTATAATATTCAAGTTTGAATTCGAATCTTCTTTTCATAACTGATTTATTAAAATTCAATTGGATAATAAAAGGGTGTTACTTGAAATATTTTCGGCAATGACAAAATCCTTCCCCTTTTACTATTTGGACGGTAACTAAGTAGGATAGGAATAGGCGAAAGGGCTCATGAATCTGGATTCCGGACATGAAAGAAGATACAATTGAATGCATTTTACAAATAGGTTGATTCCTCTCTCTCTCTCTCTCTCTCTCTCTCTCTCTCTCTCTCTCTCTCTCTCTCTCTCTCTCTGGCATATGTGGTGCCCTACCATTAGACTTCGAATGCATCAGAACTCTTGATCTAATATTTTTTGGCATAGGAACGACCACGTGAATTACATGAATACCTGACATTGCCTCATTAATCAAACTAATTTTAAATTATCTCTCAAAAGGCTAATAATGAAGCAATGATCAAACTTTCTTAGCATGACTTTTGTATGTATGATTACTAAGATCATTAAATTTTATTATTTTATTATTTTTTTAATGTTATTAGCCATTTGCATTATTTTTTAATGCTTGATTCACATATATATAAACAGTCCATCAACATTAATTTCCTTGTTCTTTGAACATAGAGCATGAATGGAACCATATTTAAAAGCCACTACTAAAATCATGATCAAGTATATTTGTTCTTTGATCAATATATGTTTGAGAACATGATCATAACCTTTTTAGAAAATTTAGTTGAAACATTATTCGAATATTATTTTATCATTCATCAAAACCCGAGTCTTATTTGATTGTGAATTGGATAGGACTCAAATATAATCCACACACATGTTTTAACAATTATTAAAGTAAATTTATTTGACAATCTTTTTAGTATTATTTTGAATTTTTTATAAAAATGATATTAATCTATTATTTTAACACATTTATTTATGTATGCTAATTTGTATTTATTTGACGGATTAATTGGTGGTTTGGTAATTGAACATTTCCTTCCGCACCAAAATAATAGACAAAAAAATCTTCATTTCTTTTAATACTCTATTTATTTAATTATTATTTCTTCTTGATGGCATTAAGAGGTGTAAACTAGCTGAACATGAGAGAGCCTAGAGCTTATTCGTGTTCGGCTCATTATTATTATTATTATTATTATTATTATTATTATTGCCATGTTCGGCTCTGTTAGAAATAGCTCGTTAATAACATGTTCAGGTTTGACTATATTCATATTTATTTGTTCAAATTGAATTCGTGTTCGACTCGAATTTAACTCAAAACATCTCGTGAGACTAAATAATATAATTAATTAAATTATTATTGAATTTTAAAAGTATTTTTTTTTAATAAAAACAGTTCTGATAACCTGCAAATTTGGTTGCTTAGCAAAGCTTTTTATCATTCACGGTGTGAGACTAAGGTTCCTTTTGGGGCAGCTTATGCTTTTCAGGATAAACAGTTTATCATGAATTCGGCCTGCGTTTAGTGTAAAAAACCCAAATACAGTTTTCGATAAGTTGACGAAACGTGCAAATCAAACGGTAATGCGGTGTTTTCAAAACGCCGCCATCTCTTATAAGCTGCCCCAAACGGACCCTAAAATACCGGAGATAGTTTGTAGTGAAGCGAAATTGAGTGGATGGGCCATGATTGTCTTGAAGTTGGCTTGCTCCTCTAAACTTTATTTTAAGGGCATTAACACATGCCACCCAAATTTATGTATTTACACATCTAACACTTAAACTTATATTTTTTTATATACAAGCCACTCAAATAATTTTTAAAAATAAAGAATCTTTGCATTTATTTAATACCTATAAAAATTATATTAAAAAATATAATTATTTAATTAATTTCAACCCAAATGAATCGAATAAAATAAATATTTTTTTTATTTATAAATATTAAACGAATCTAATATTTAACTCTAGATGGCTACCGCATGCCCCCTCAGCTACGGAGACTCGGACGCTCTGTTTATTCTTTAACCTCACCTTCTAATTAATAAACACGACATTACTGACCAAACGATCAGATAACCTGAAACACGAAGCTTGATCAGATGCTGAAACCACATTTCCCCGTCCTGCTTCTCCTCCTACTGATAACACCCCCACCATCCCAGGCCGCCGGCGCGGTTTCCGTCCTCTGCAACGGTAACCGTTACACCGCCGGTGATCCCTTTGCGATCAGCTTGGCCTTCGTGTTCTCCGACTTGATCGCGAGCGGGTCGGCACGCGCAGGGCAAGACTACTACAACATCTCCCCTTACCCCAACGCTTTCGCATACGGCCACGCTCTATGCTCCGGAAACCTCACCGCCGGCGATTGCAGCGATTGCCTTCGATCGGCCGTCGGGGTTGTGAACGTAACTTGTCATACGGCGATCGGCGGCCGGGCTTCGCTCGGGGAATGCGGCGTACGGTACGAACAATACCCCTTTGTCGGATAGTCTTTTGGTTTGGGGTTAAATGATTAGAGGATGTTGTTAGTGTTGTCGATGAACTGTTTGACGAATTGTTCAAAAAGGGGTATGGTCAGTTGGTACTGTTGTTGGGAGGTTTGGCAAATACTGAAGTGTGGTTGTGTGTGTGATTTCGCTTCAAGCAATGCTGTTTATATGTAGATGATATTATTATCTAGATGATTATGCATTTGGTTAATTTTTTTCTTAATTGAGAAGAATGATGCTAATTAAAATGATCAGTTTGATTTTTTTTTTTGAAAGAGAAAAAAGTAATAATCAAGGAAAAAATATTACATCAGTACTACGCATGTAAAATTAACGTGCGTAGCAAATCAATTCACGTCACGACATCTCATGCGGTAGAGAAAAAAAAAATGGCGTAGTAACACAGGAAATATTCCCTCCTGTGTTATTCATGTGTTATTGCGCGTTATTCATCTGTTATTGCGTGTTATTCATGTGTTATTGATGTGTTATTGTATTATTATAACACCAAAAATATTCTCAGGACAAAATAACACATGAATGTCGTGCTACTGCGCCGTTTTTTTTTTATATGTCGTGCGGGATATCGTGCGTGATTTTATTGGCTACGCACGTTACTCTACGTGCGTAGTACTGATGTAATATTTTTTCATAATCAAGGTGATTCAGCACATAGGTCTTTCATGCTTAAGCTCGAATTGTATTTTGATTGTAGTTCTCATGCCTTTTAATTAGTCAAATTCAGTTTAGATTGTAGTTGAGTTAGGCCAAACCTTAATGATGATAATTAAAGAAATTATTTCAAATTTTATAAACAAATGTGAGTATATAAGAATTTTCGCTAAATTTATCTTGTTGAATCACGCCCACCTGTTGAAGCGGCTGAACAAGGCCCACTAGCTGAAATTGTTGAAGCAGCCCCACCTGGTTAAACCAAGTGCACTTGTCAAAGTGGTTGAACCAAGCCCACCTGTCGAAGTGGTTGAATCGAGCTCACTTGTTCATATGATTGTTCTCTTCTTTCTCAAAAGAGTAGCCCAACCTACCTACATGAGGAGAGTTATTGGTGGATGTCATCATGACTAATAAAAAGTAATCATGATCAATAAGGGCATCCACCATCAATCTTTTATTAAAGGCATCGCCTAACACTCGAGTCTCAATCTTTTCACCCATTAACATGGATGGTTTCTGTATCGACAATGTATGATGTGTGACAAGATTGAAGTAACACAAATCTTAAAACAAAACGAAAGCACACGACAGATTAGTCATCGAACTAAGTTAATTAATCAAGAAGAAAATTAACGCCAAGGCAAGGGGAATGTCATAGGACTCTGTTGAGTCATTTGCCTAGTTGACGGGTCTTANCGAACTAAGTTAATTAATCAAGAAGAAAATTAACGCCAAGGCAAGGGGAATGTCATAGGACTCTGTTGAGTCATTTGCCTAGTTGACGGGTCTTATCGACAATGTCTGATGTGTGACAAGATTGAAGTAACACAAATCTCAAAACAAAACGGAAGTACACGATAGATTAGTCAACGAACTAAGTTAATTAATCAAGAAGAAAATTAACGCCAATGCAAGGGAATGTCATAGGACTCTGTTGAGTCGTTTGCCTAGTTGACAGGTCGATCGACATGGAGGTCGAACGAAAGTTGCCCACAGGATGAACCGAACGAGAGACATCCTATCACTCAGCGAAGGAACGAACAAACCAGAGCTTAAAAATAAGTCAGAGGAACACTCAACCAAGAAGCCTTCATATTATGTTACATGGATCGACTTGTCAGTATCGATCGACTTGGGTCAATGGATAAGGATCGCCACCGTCAACGAATAATTACTTTTTAATCTATCTAAATGTACTGACTGAATGACATTAGTACTCCTGTGTTTTTTTGTATAGAAAGGAGACCTAAAGGTAATTATGTATTAAATGTATCTCCTATACCTATAAATAGGAGATTATTTCTTGACTAAAAGACTATGCACTCCTATTTTTATTGTTCATTTCTCCTTACTCATGCAACTTCTTTCTCATATATGCTCTATTTCTTGAGTGTGATTTTTAAATATTTTTGGATTCAACATTCTTAAAGGTACGGTGAGCCTGGAATCATAACAACAATAAGAAGGGGAGCACAACACAATGGTAAAGCGGTCGTTCAAGAAGCATGGAGCCAAGCAGTAGATGTGGACAACATAAGAAAAATTTTATGATCGCAAGGTAAAGGAGATGAAGAAACAATTGATACTATAAATGAGGGAAAAAATGATAGGCGCGTTCCAAGAAGCTCTAACTAGGGGAAGCTAGAACCCACAGATCCAAAACCCTTAAGAATAGAGTCGCCAAGAGCCTGATCACCGAGATAGACAAGCGACCAATGACAAGCGAGATGGACTGATACCCAAAGGTCATAAATCAAAGCCAATAGAAGAAAGGGGTGATGATTCTCATTACCAGGATAGCACTGAATCGGTTCTAGTAAAAAGACACCGCATTATACAAACCATAGCCATTCTCCATGCTGAAAATGTCTTTTCTTGGCAAGTCTTCAAGGCAGTCCCTAGAAAAGTTCAATTCTCCAACCTTCATTCCCCAACTTGGATTGGTACAAGGGTCTCATCGACCCGGCCGATCATATAGCCTCCCCAACTTGGATCGCTTATTCCCTACCACGCTGAAAGGGTCGGCCCTCCGGTGGTTCAATGCCCTCCTGACGAGTGTTATCTCCTATTTCCTAGAATTCAAAAGGTTATTTGTGGCCCACTTCGTGAGCGCACAAAAGCAGCGGAAAAAGTCCCAAGCTCTCTTACAAATCAAACAAAAAGAGGGAGAAACCTTTGTTCACACATCACAAGGTTCCAACAAAAAATATTGAAAATTTAGAACCTAGAACCCCTCATCATGCAGGCCTCCCTAACACATGGAGTAAAAAGTGAGCATTTCATGTATGCTCTTGGCTTGTGCAAGCCAAAATCAATGGTCGAGCTACTGAAAATGGCTAGCCAACACATAACTGTGGAATAGTATGTGTTCAATGATCAGGATGAGGCCCATAAAACAACCACTGATACTAAGCCACAAAAGAGTGTGCTAGTAGATGTCGGTTGGTGGGAGAAAGATGATCCTCACCCTTCCACTCGACATGGCTATGAAAACCATCAACTACACCGTGAAAGTCAGGGAAATGTTAAGGGTAACAATCGAGATAGACGATCTCGGTACCTCGATTAACGATCGACCCCATAATGAATGACCGCAAGCATAGCAATAACCACTTAAAGTGACACGCCCTCCCCCCAAGAATTTTGATGGTTGAGCTTGTAGATGCCATCCAAGATAAATAATATTTTAAGAAACCTCAGTTGATGAGGGCCAGAAGTTCAACACAAAATTCAAACAAATTTTGCGCCTACCATAGAGACCATGGCCATGGCATAGAAGAGTGCATACACCTTAGAAGCATCGTCAAGGACTTGATCGAAGTCAGGAAGCTTAAAGAGTTCGTAGCTGCTGGGGCAACAACTCACAAACAAGGAAAAGCCCTAGCTGGCAGACGTCTGATTTTGAGCAAACACCATCTAAGTCGTAGGAATAATATTAGCGACAATTGGAGGTAGAGAATCTTCTCATCGGTTGAGCCTGAAGAGAGTCCAGCCGGGAGAACCGTGCGCCATCGTTCTCGTTCTGCGATGAGTGACACATCCCTCCAACGTGTTTATCGACGAGAGGTAAACCTAACAACGATGAAATTTTCATCATCGCTTTGATTAACGATTACAATGTAGGAAATATTCGCATCGACACCGGAAGCTCGATGAATATACTGTTTAAAGCGGTGTTCGACAAGCTTTAACTAGAGATGTATTAGATGGTGCCATTTTTCGAAACTCTCTACAGGTTCTCAAGAGAAAGAAAGGAGGCCCTCAGAGTAATCACTCTGACCGTCACATGGGGGGACAAACGTAAACAATTCGCAAGGATCAAAGATTTCTCGTTGTTGACGCCCCGCTGATGTACAATGCCATCTTTGGCCGACCACTATTGAACAACTTTCAGGCGGTGACTTCTACCTACTACATAGCTGTGAAGTTCCCAAACGATGGGGGGATCATCACTATTCGAGGAGATTGTCAATATTTATTGCAGTTTTAAGAAAGATATATTTGCAAATTTATATTTTTGACTTAAACTACTTTACTTCAAATTGAAAGTGATTTATTTTTATTTATTTCTCTCCTGTTAATGAGTTCTTTTAATTCATATGATTGATTTTTGCCATTTTTATTATTTAATTTATTAAATTCAATAATGTAGAAGGTATATTTGTAATTTCTAGAGAAAATAACAAATATGCCCAAATTCACTATTAAATTCATGAATTTTAAGATTTTTTTCCTGTTTGAATCTTAATTAATTATTTCGAATCAGATTTCAGAGATTTTAAGTTTTGAAAATTTTATTTTGGTGGTTTAAGCGTAATAAAGGGTATATGTGTAATTTTGAGAGAAAATTACAAAAATAAACCTAATCACTTTTAAATCTCCAAAATTACTATATCCTCACTATTTAATGGATTGTTCATCTTTTAGATTCAGATTTTATATATTTTAATATCCAATTGTTCAAATTATAGCTTGAAAAGCATAGAAGGGTAAATGTAATATTTTGGGAAATTACCTATATACCCTTCTTTATTTTTCTTTAAATTAATTTTTACTTGATTTTCCATTTATTGATTATTAATCTTTTGCACTTAAATTCAAGTAATTTTTTACATAGATAATAAATTACACAGGATTTGGAATAATTTACAAATAATTCAATTACTCTCCGGCTAACGCATCAGTAATTTATTCCTTAAGGGTCGTCATTTCAATTGCACATTTCTCTTCTTTGGTACAAATAATAAAATAATCATTTTCATCTCGTGACAGAGAATGACCGAGGTGCTACTCAAATGTTTCTGCAGGTGTTTGCTGTTGTTCCTCTTCGACACTTCAGAAGTCAATGTCGCTTTGAGACAGATGTCGTCTAATATAGTTGTGCAGCGTCATCGTGGCTATCACAATATGTGTCTATATGAAAAACGAGTAAGATGACGTATCTCGTAGTATCACCCATTTCTTCTTTCAAACACCGAAAGTTCTCTCGACAACATCTCGTAAGAAAGAATGTATTTTATTAAACACATTTATACTGTCACGTGTAACATTGCTGACTCGCTCGAAATCAGGTATATGATATCTTGTATCAGGAAAACATTTCAGATACTCTCTCTGCAATAGCTAGCTAGCATCCACAAAATAATATTTATCTGGAATGTATTGTAGGTTCATTATGATGTTTAAAGTGAATAACCAAAGAATTTTGGACTACAACATACCAAACAGAGGGTGTAGGAAGTTGCAGTAAGGATTTCGTGTAGCGTTCTTGAAAATTATATTGTCGTGTGCAGTACCCTCCCAACCGGGCATGACGAAAGTAAAACATGTTAAAGTCGCACACAGTTAATTCATTCTGCATAAGGGCTCTATATCATCCGATAAATACAATCTTTTCATCATTTGTAACTCTCGCATCAACGTGGGTTCCATCTATTGCTCTAATGCAATCTTACACATATACGTTTGAGTTATTATGTCTGGTATTCATATCTAAAATTGAATACTAGAAATTACAAATATTACCTTGAAGAACGACATGTAATTTATATCACGTTGAATCTTCATTGGAGTTCGTGCAAACGTTGGATCAGTTGGTTTTATGACTTGTGTAGATAGACTCACAAGTGCATTCAGAACCACACAGAAGTATCTGTTGATCGTCTCAGACGAGTGTTGGAATCGTTTTATCGCATCACACATTAGCTCGTTTTGTGATAATATGTAGAGAACCATCGTCAACACCTCACGTTGAGTATTCCTCGATGACCAATGAAGACCATGAAATCCACTAAGTTCTGCTAGATGATTTGTAAATATCTTCTGCCTCATGCGGAACATGTTGTTGAATCTGGTCGGATGACCAACAAGCAGTTTCCCAACTCATTTGTCTCCGATATAAGACATGTGAAGCATGGAGACGGGTCAGTTTACGTGTTTTAATACTCAACGATTAGGCAAATTGTTGAATTTCTCTGTTTCCGTCTTTCTTGATCTGAATCCATGTTGGTGTACATTGTACTAGTGTTAAGAAAAAAATAATGGAATTAATAAATCATGAATAAATCTATGCCACGAGACGACAATGATAATTCTATTATTTGTACGAAAGAAGGGGCAACTGCAAATGAAATAGCGGCCCTTAGAGAACAAATCACCAATGTGTTAGTCAGATGGTGGTTGGTTATTTGTAGATTATCCCATAGACTGTGTAATTTATTATCTATGTAAAAAATATTTTTAACACTTGTTAAGATTTTAAGACTCATTGTTATGTTTTTTAATTTACAATGATATATACTTTATCTTTTATAATGTTGGTATATAAANAATCTCAAAACAAAACGGAAGTACACGATAGATTAGTCAACGAACTAAGTTAATTAATCAAGAAGAAAATTAACGCCAAGGCAAGGGGAATGTCACAGGACTCTGTTGAGTCGTTTGCCTAGTTGACAGGTCGATCGACATGGAGGTCGAACGAAAGTTGCCCACAGGATGAACCGAACGAGAGACATCCTATCACTCAGCGTATTATCACCGATTTCTTCTTCCAAACACCGAATGTCTTCTCGACAACACCTCGTAAGAAAGAATGTCTTTTATTAAACACATTTTTTTAGCCACGTGTAACATTGTTGACTCGCTCAAAATCAGATATATGATATCTTGTATCAGGAAAACATTTCAGATACCCTCTCTGCAATAGTTAGCTAGCATCCACAAAATCATATTTGTCTGGAATGTATTGTAGGCTCAGTACGATGTTTAAAGTGAATAACCAAAGAATTTTGGGTTGCAACATACCATACGGAGGGTGTAGGAAGTTGTAGTAAGGATTTCGCGTAACATTTAGGCAGATTGTTGAATTTCTCTGTTTCCGTCTTTCTTGATCTAAATCCATATTGGTGTACATTGTACTAGTGTTAAGAAAAAAATAATGAAATAAATAAATCACGAATAATCTTTGCCACGAGACGACAATGTTCATTCTATTATTTGTACGAAAGAAGGGGCAACTGCAAATGAAATAGCGGCCCTTAGAGAACAAATCACCAATGTGTTAGTCAGATGGTGGTTGGTTATTTGTAGATTATTCCATAGACTGTGTAATTTATTATCTATGTAAAAAATATTTTTAACACTGGTTAAGATTTTAAGATTCATTGTTATGTTTTTTAATTTACAATCATATGTACATTATCTTTTATAATGTTGGTTTGTAAATTTCTGCTTTTGAAAATAGTTTAGAACGAGACATACATCATCTTTAACCACTCGATGAGGACATATATGATATGAACAAGTTAAATTTTATAATTTGTTGATTATTCAATTATCTCCAACAATGACCAATAGAGCATCTTTTAGATCTTCATTAGACCAATCTACAACAATAGCATATGCTAGTTGATGCTCTTTATAATTGTCTTTTGCTTGTTGCTCATTTTTTTGTTGCAGGTTTGTCATCGTTGTACTTGTTAAAATACTTTTGTTGTGATTAGAGGTTGACTTATTCTCAAAAGTTTCCCCATAACTAATAATCCCTCATTTCGTTTTTCATCTCCATTAAACGTTGACCATCTAATGATCCGATTAAGAGAGTAGATATTTTAGATTTGACTTATATTAAGAAAGGCAGAGGTACACCTAGGAAGACGTTGGCCTATTGTATAAAAAAGGATCTTAATTGATTAGAACTAGATGAAAATATGGCACTTAATAAGACGCAATGGAGAAAAATGATTCATGTAGCCAACCCCACGTAGTGGGATTAAGTATTTGTTGTTGTTGTTGTTATTGTACGGTTTTCATCTCCAACACCTTCAAACCTATAAATAATATTTTTAATTAAAAAGTGAATTCTTGAACCTTTGGAAGGCCTTGTTATCTCTTTCATATAGCATGGTGTCGTAGTTTTCATAAAATGGTGATAAAATACATAATAATAACAAATCTTGAGCTTCATCATCTACCTTCGCATCAAAATTCCTCAAATCATTGATGATGGAATTAAATTCTATCAGATGAGGAACTCATTTCAATTGACATTTCAATATTTGGTGTTGATTTATTGTGCTTCTGGATATCATACATTTAAAATGGTTTGTCTTTTCATTTTATACTTTGATTTGAAGTCATTTCATCCGTAAAGATTGATTCCATCTCTTAAAAAGTGGGCTGTGAAGCACATGTAATTGATAATAAGAAGTTAGCATTCTTAGCATTGCTTTTTTTTTTTTTATTCTTGATCTCACATTAGCATAAGGGCATTGCAAATGCTTTACAAATGATAATGCCACGTCAGAAAATTTATGAGATGGAATGCTGGTCATATCAATCAGCCTAAATCATGACTATAAGCTTCTCAAATTGGGTTCTCTTGGTTGTTTTGAAAATACTGTTATAGGTAAATTCATTAAGGTTGGTAGGTGTAAATATCTGTTTCTGAGGAAAAATTATTACATCTGGACTCGGAGTCCCATGAGAAAATTTGCATGCGGAGTCCAGTGGGAGTGTGTCACGTGGAAATTGGGCCCCACCCCTCTAAAAATCTACTTAATCAATGTAATATAGTGGAACTCACTTGCCATGTGACAAGTGCCCGTTTGATTTTTGATGCAAATTTGCGTTTGGTGTTCTGATGCAACAATCTCTCGTTTCCTAGGCTCTTTACTGTAGGAAAATCCTAAGCAAGCTTCCAAGAATCCTATTTTACCACCTTAATGTTTGTTTATCAGCTAGAGCCTATAAAAAAGCAGAATTTCAGTCGTGTCCCAAGTAATTTTGATAATATCTCCCAAAAATATGACAAGTATAACAATTTAATCAAGGACTTTGATGGAAGATAGCCATACATTCTATCAATTTAGTTAACGAAAAGCCTTGCCACATGGGATGCATCATAATTTTGGAGCTAGATAGGAAATGAGTCATTTTTTAAAACAAATATATTGTCATAGCCTCTAGCAACATCCTTGGGTAGCGCTAACACAAAACTCCTAGACGAGCGGTCTTATTTTCTATCTCTGGCTTATTTTTCAATACAAAATTTTGGTCCTGCAGAACTCTACCCACTTGGTAGGCCAATGATTAAGTTTTATATTTCTTTCCTCTCCAAATGCAAAGACCTTGATTGCAACCATCATTTTATTTTTTTTCTTTTCCATGCAGCTTTCTGTGCTATGCCAATGTTTTTCTACTTCAATTATTTACTTTTTATGATAACGAGTTCATGCTTCTATTCAAG
>NEWO01000054.1:2086478-2098249 GCA_003013225.1 Phalaenopsis aphrodite
CGTTCTCTACCCAACAAGATGCATTACATGTGGGCGGGCGAGTGGCAGGCAGCGGATAGGTGGCGAGCAGCGGACGACGGCGGGGATTAGTGGCCAGCGATGGCTAGGAGGAGATAGTTGATGACCGGCGAGTGGCGGGCGACGAGCGTCGGAGCCTCTCACAGGTAATGCTCCAAAAAATATATTTTTAAAACAACAAAAAACACAATTTATGTGTTTTTAATGTTTTGAAAACAAGTCTCAGATGTTTTAAAAATAAAAAAAAGAAAAAACAAATAAAAAAACTATTTTTTGTTTTGCTTTCTGTTTTTTGTTTTCAAAAACAAAATAAATAAATAAAGTGATTCTAAATAGAACCTTAAGAATTGGATGGTATGTATGTAAATATACCTATAAACTATTATATAGTGGCAAACTAATGCATGAATGCAGTCTTTAAAGTTAACATAAGGAATCATTGAAAAAATAATAATAATAATTGATGCATAAAGAATGTGACTTTCGAATTCAACATTTTTTGTGCGCTCATAACAAAATCTAAATTCATAATGAGTTTCGAAACAGCTAAAATCAAAAAGTAAACACAAATGTAGCTAAACCATTAAGAAAAAAAATATTATATTGAATATGATATACAGAACAAAAAGGTTAAATAATGTGTATTTGAAATATTTATATAAGTTGTTCGTTTGCAAAATAAATTTAGGAAACTACGTGTGAGATCGAAAAATGTCGCGATCTCAGCAGTGACGGTAGATGATGGTAGGTGATAACGAGAAAATATTTCATCCGGACACCGCACATCCGAACGGCCAACCACTTGGCGTCACATCGTCATACACCTTATTGGCGGGCGACGTGATAGCCGATGGTTGGTCGTCCAAACGTCCGGACGGAATATTTTTTCAATAACAAGACCGTGTGTTGCCCTAAATTGTTCGATCTGAGCTAATGCAAAATTCACAGAAAAAGAGCTTTTTGAGGCATTGCTAAATTCCTTCAAAATAAAATTGTATTGTTTTTTCACTAGTAATTAAAATATTGATCAAACAATTCCTGCAAATACTTTATCAAGCAAAGATAACCCAATGTTTTCCCCAAGTTCAAATCCCGTTCAAAGTTCTCAGAGCTGCATGAAAACCAAACTAAAAAACTAATTTGATGGAGAAAAAAACATATCTTTTGCAAAGAAAAAGAATACGATATAAGCTTTGAGCCAAAATAAGAAGGGGCATTTACATACATACCACCCAATTTCTTATGTATTTACATATCGAACACCTAAACTTTCATTCTTATATTTTTATATACATCCAAATCTTTCATATCACAACAAAAGTACCACAAATTTAACAATTAAAAAGTGAAATAGACAATTTCATGCATAAGAAACGTGGCAAATATGTAAAAGTTAGACTTTAGGTGTTAGATATGTAAATAGATAAGAATTGAATAGTATGCATGGAAATCATCCAAATAAGGACATAGTTATCTATAAATTATAGAATTCTATCTCAAAGCATTTCAATGGCTAACGTTTATTTATTTGTTTATTTTATTTAAAAAGTTAACTAATCACATAACAAGTGAAATCTACTAGATTGAATCAATATGAAATGCAATAAATGAAAAAGAGAACAAGCAACTCACTTTCAAGTGCTTTACGATATGCTTGGAAGACAGCCCTTCCTAAAATTCCAGAGCCCATTATAAGCAAATTAGCAATAAGCTTTGCAGCCTATTCAACAATGAATAAGAAAAAACATTAACAATAGCTACAATTGGCATTAACGAGAAAAAAAATGGGAGGCACAAATGCCATACACCAACAAGACGATTTAAAACCGCAAAGCAAACGAAGCGAAGTGTCTCTTAATCATAAGCATATCTAGCTTGACAAGCTTTCAACAGGATACACCAAAAGAACTGCTCAACCAATATTAAAAGTTAGGGGCATTAACATAAATACAACACAAATCTTATGTACTTACATATCTACCACCCAAACTTCACACTCTTACATTTATACACCCAACTCTTTCATATCACATCAAAAATACCACAATTTGCCTTTTAAAAAGTGAAATAAATGTTTTCTTACATAGGTAAGGTGGCATATATACCAAAAATGAAATTTAGGTCTTCGATAACGTAAATACATAAGAATTGAGTGGCATGCATGTAAATCTTCCTAAGAATTTTATTTTTAAAAAAATCATGGATATTGCACGTGAGGGCCAGGTACACAGAAACTCCCTCTCAAATCATGTTCATAACACATGTCATGCTAAGATTCTGAATGTGTCAAAATATCTCAAATCAATGCACCGATAGAGTACAAAACTTATCTACAGTTTTACACTTCAAAGATGTCTAGGTCAATATAGCTACATTACCTTTTAATTCTTCCTTGTGATTTGCGTAAAAAATTAGCTTTCTATATTTTTGGGGCACGGGCATTTACATACATACCACTCAGTTCTTATGTATTTATATATCTAACACCTAAACTATGCTTTTTTACATATATTCCAATCAAATCATTCATATCACAACAAAAATACCACTATTCAGCTTTTAAAAATTGAAATAAACGTTTTTCATGAATAAGAAAAGTGGCATACATGTAAAAATTGAAGTATAGGTGTTGATATGTAAATAAATAAGAATCGAGTGGAATGGATGTAAATCTTCTTATACTTTTTAGGCATTTGCATTCAAAGCATTTAACCTTTTAGTGACCTCCAATGCAATTATATAAGCCAAACGGATGTAATGGATTACTGAACTAATACACAAACATAATGGATATATGGGTCCTTTGATATTGGACAATTGAAATTGTCAGATGAATATGCTTCACTCCCTAGATAAATCCACACCTAAAGCAGGTATCTACATTTCTTATGCATCACATTTGCATGGATGGAATACTTCTATATTTTAATATGAGCCATATGAGCAGCCACATCACCAACGCACAAGAATTAAGAAATTGAGATTTCATGTATGGATTTGTGTGGGGAGTACATCATTACTCTTATCAGATATACGAAAGATCATTCTAGAGAAGCTGTTTTCATATGGGGAAAACGTCAACTAATGAATATCTAATTGTGTCATGTTGGCTTTGTGATTATTAGGATATGAGAAAAGTGTCGAAATGGTCCGCAGTCCCCTTTGAAAGGGTCCCTTTTAGTCTCAGATTCTATAACCCAAACTCTTTTAATATGGCTTGATATAGTCTTTATAGAGGACTATTTTAGCCCCCATTAAAAGTAATCTGAGAACTACTTTTACACTTTTATAGACTCTAGGAGTAATATTGACACTTTTTATTCACAACGTAATAATTTAGTTGAAGATATATATTGCAAAACTTTGTGTGATGATTTAGATAAAATTGAAGTTAGCTATGATTAGGCTAAATTCAGCATCAGAAGGCCATTTAATAATACACGATCGATAACAAGACTAGTTTGTTGTGTTAATGCATGCAAGAGAATTGGCTTAGTTGCAAATTAAATAGTTAAAAAATATGTTGGTTTTGATATATCAAAAATGAGTTTAATTGCATGTGTATCAAACCAAACTTAAATTCATCTTTGGTTATTTCCTAAAAGTAGTATTATAGTTGATGGTTTGACTATGGTCGAGTTTTTCATGCAATTTGTGGGTTCCATGGGTCTGTGGCGCTTTCTACTATAGTTATGCCGAAAACATAGGAATTGGGTGGCAAAATTATATAGTGTATATAGAAATCAACTCAATGTTGAAATCTACGAGGGACTACAATTCTCCTCAGTAAAGGGTATATTGTGCACTAGTTGATTGGATGGCGGACATCACCATTAAGACCAATCTTAAACATCATAATCCCCAAAGACAATGGATTTATTGATAGATTTTTTTGGGCTCAATATTAGTGTTGTTGGATATTTCAATTAGAAGGCCAAATCTATACCTATTGCATTAAGACTGTAGTTAAAGATGATCCAAATTTCACAAATGGATTTTCGTTGGAAGCCTAAGGTCAATGTCGATCATATTAATTACATCATACCAAACTAGAAGGTGAATATAACCTTGAAACAACCATGTAGGAGCTAGAAGTGTCATCATTTGGAGATTATTTCATGGGGATCATTGAAGAATGAATATTGGCTTCCCTGATTGGGCGGTTTGAATCAATATTTGCCAGCCTATTCACATTTTAGAAGTTAAAATAGTAGTATTTTTTATGTGATATAAAAGAATTGGGTGGTATAAATGTATAAAAAATAAAGGTTTAGAAGTTAAATAAGTAAAAGTCCTAATGATTTAGAGTTCGCACAACAGGAATTATCTAGATATAAAGGCGGCTTAAGCTTTGATAATCACCGAAACCTGTTAGGAAAAAAAATAAAGCTTCGATATTTATTCCAATCATAATAAGGTGTCAAATTCTGAAAATTTTACAGGAATTAACAAATCAACAAGAACAGTGGACTAAAAACAATAGGTATTTACAAAGGCACAGGGAGCAAACCAATCACGTGAAAACCCTAAATGCCACAACAAGAAAAAAAAAAGAATCACTAACCATGCTGCCACTTGATCAACGAGAAGAGCCCCTCCTATTCGTGAGCTCCAAGATCGGACGCGCAAGCAAAAGAGAGAAAGAGAGAGAACTTCTCCAACCTGCGTCCTCCAAAAAGAGCAAAGAAGAAGCTTTAAAGTTTTACGCAAAATTATTCGACTGTATTGATAAATTAGTTCTCTGATTTGTATAGGATGGGAGCGAAATGATGAGAAAGATGGGAGTTAGAAGCAAAAAAATGTCACAAAAACTAATTTATAAATTTGCCGTGAAGAGGAAGAATGGGAGTTTCGGTACATCCCGTGAAGAGGAAGAATGGCGCGAACATGCTTACCTCTTCCTCAATGGTTTCCAGTAGGATCGGAGCGGAAGGATGAGAAAGATGAGAGTCCCGTCGTTGCCTTCCCAGGTAGCTCTAATGGCGACGGTATCGTGAAATTTCGTTCGCCGGCAATCTTGAGGGGTTGGGAGAAGCGACGATTTAGGCGAAACCGGGAGGGGAGAATTTATACTAGGGTTTTCGTGCAGAGGGGGAAGTGATTGGATAAATACCTACTAATTTAATTCATTAATAATTAATAATTATTTTATATAATATTAAATTAATTATAATTAAATGATATTCGATGAGTAAGACGGCCTCCTACTATATCAATTAACAAAACAAAATGAAAAATAAAGCTTGTAATTTATACTTTCATTTTTTTTTAATAACATTGAATTTTGAATAGAATTTTTTAACACAGGAATCTTTTTTTTAAAATTATACTTTTTGAATCTCCTGTTAAACTTATAAATATTACGATGTTGAACAACAATTTAATTTGTATGGTATGTATAAACAACATTATTGCGCATTTATTCAGAAACAACTGCAAATCAGTTGTTTTCAAACAACACAAATCAAACAGCTATCCATTTTATCCTGATCAGCTGGATCAACTACTTATTAGTAGATTATTCAATAAGCTGCAGTTGTCCGAAAGAGACCCTAAATCCACTAAGAACAGACGCATTTGGTGGCAAAGAAGTAGAAAAAAAATTTGGGAGTCTGATCCGGAATAGACAAATCCAGCCCGCCTACATAAGACCTGACCTGAAAATAAAATATTAATATAAAATTTTGGGCAATGCTCGTTTGAGTATCACGACAAACAAACGAATCACTCTACCAACGAATTAGACAAGCCATCGACACAAATGAACAAACAAACAAGAAGCCCACATTGTGACTGCTTGACCGAAAAACGGAACAATCACAATAAGCGCCCCAAAGGTCGAACTACATCATGTAAATGAGTGCAAGGATGTTACATGTAACATGACACATACAAATGGGATGTACCGATAAGAACAGACTACCTATAAAGAGGAATTATGCCTAGTCATAATGTTGACCTCAATTTTGAGGTTTTTCTTTCTTTCCCTCTTCCAGGAGCCTAAAATCTAAGCTTAGGGTTTCCTATTTGACTCTCTTAAAGGACTAGACTGAGACCCACACCACTTAAAAATTCGAATCATTTCTTCGCTCTTTGAAGTTTCATAAATCCTCACATCTAATTCTCTTGCATTTCAATATGTGCATGTGTTGAAAAAACTATATTAAGCTAAATCAAAACTTCTCAGTCGATGAGAATTTTTTAGCACGCACCAAAAGTAAAAAATGGTGCCAATGATAAAGGCTTTTTTGAAAACATCATTCATTGAAAGAGCAGATTTGGGAGTATAATGTTAAGAGATAATACCTACTTATGTTTCTTATGCAGATATACTATAGGGGCCAACTTTTTATAAGGGAAAAGGAAGTGATATTACTTGCATAAAAATACTACGCAATTATATTAATAGAAAAGTTAATATTACTTGTTAAAGGGTACTAAAATAATATATATAATAATAAAAAAAAAATTTAAAACTAATTTTTTATTTGGGCTTAGCAATACTATAATGTATGCTTGGAGAAGCTAGAAGAAACAAATGACATCTCTGACAATATGTGTTTTCTCGTATTTTTAAAATTTTCAATTGTATCAAAAAAATTTGGTGTTGATCGTGTTCTCTATCTGATCAAAATGTTTCTCCATGTCCATAATATAAAATTAAATGAAAAATTAAGAGATTGAACATATTTATTTTATTACAAAAATTCCAAGCATTATATTATTTCAATATAAGTTGAAATCATTATTATCTACAACAAAAGGAGACACCAAACAAAGTCCATGCATGGTTAGGGGAACTTTATGGTTGACAGCGACTAAAAGCTTTCTATAATAAATACAGAAAGCGAGAGTATAGTGGCTGATCAACTAAAAATAGATGATTATCAAGCATTAGCATCCCGTTGGCAATGCCAACAAAACAAATGGTGGCTAGTGATGTGGCATAGCGAGTGATTGTGCGGAAGAGAAGCAAATGTATTGCGTAATGTTCCTAAAATAAAAGAAAAATAATTTCAGTTTCATATAAAAAACTTTCTTGACAATGTATCCGAGTTTGGTGAATTATTAAGGGATTGTTATAAGCAAAAAAACTTTAGAACATGACTTTGAATAAAACTCGTTTTCCAACAACTACTTTATAATATTGAAATTCCATTACCGTGCTATATTTTTCAACTAGCTTCTAAATTTTATGAGCATTTAATTTAATTCAATAATTAAAAAGTTATGAGAGCTTTCAATTATGAATTTTAATGCAATAAGTGCATGTTAAATTATCATTTCTCGTAAATATTAGTGTGGGTTGTAAACATGGTTACAAGAATGCAAAACTTCATGGACTCATGTACAAATGTTATCCATCCCACAAGTCCTGAGTTGTAGAGTTTGGTTACGACAATGCAGAACTTCATGGACTCATGTACAGATGTTTTCATCCCACATCTCGTGAGCTGTAGGGTTTGGTAGCTTGTCAATGAATGATGAATAATTAATTGATTGTTTGATCCCCTAATAAATGATTAATCTTATGAAAAATGTCACTCGTTAAAAGAAAACCAAATTAATTACTACTGATTGGTGATATGTTACATATTGCAAAATTTTTATCCTTGAACGGTTATTGTGGCTAGAAATTTCTTATCAAGCAATAATTTTACTCTCTTATTAACATATTACCAGATGTAGAGGAATGCTCGAGTATAATGGCTGCACCAAGTTGTTTATAAATTGTTGCCTTGGGTCGGCAAGATCTGATCCTTACGTGCATTTGCATCAAGTGTTGGTAAGCAAACTTTAATAATGTCGGCATGTCTTTGTCTGATTGTTTCCCCCATGCTTTTGTAAATTTAAATGTTATTTCAATTTGAAACTTTAAGACAACTTTGCAAAGGCCCATCTACCATTCATAATTTTATTTTTCATATAAATTGATAGGTGCATCTAAAAGACACAAATAAAATTATTTTTATGAGTAAAACTCAATATTTCAAAATTTGGGATGTTCATGAAGAAGCAAATGTTATGTGGGATAAAGTAACAAACACTATAAAACAGGTAGCAAAATATGTGTTTGGAGAATCAAAAGAAAAAAGTTTTTATAAATAAAAATAGTTGGTGGTAGAATAATAATGTACAGAAAAAAATAAAATATAAGAATTTATGTTTTAAAAATTAGTTTAAATGTAAAAGCTTAGAGAACTGAGAAAAATATCAAATGGCTCGCAGGGAGTCTAAAAGAATAATATGTGACGCTAAAAATTCTGTTTTTAATGATCTTTAATATGTTAGATACTAAGGATGGTGATAAAAAAAGTATAAACTAGCCAAACAAAGAGAAAGTAAAAGTAAAGATTTAACTCAAATAAAGTAAAGATTTAACTCAAATAAAGTGTATTAAAGATGAAAATCAAAAAGTACTTTTCTTTGAAAAAGATATTTAACATAGGTGGGTGAGTTATTTTGATAAACTTTTTAATGAAGTTTCTGAAAATACGATCAACCTTAGTGATTTTAATATCGTGAATAAAAATAAAACATTTCATTTTTTCCGTCGCATTAGTAAAAAAGAAGTTGAGTAGACTTTAAAGAAAACCAAAGGTGGAAAGTCTATAAGACCCGATGATATCCCAATTGAAGTGTGAAAATATTTCGGAGATTTGAGAGTTTCTACGCTTATTAAACTCTTTAATATTAATTTAAAAACTAAAAAGATGTCTGAGGAGTGGAGGAAGAGTATTTTATTCCCCATTTTTAAAAATAAAGGGGATGCACAAGAGTGTGCAAATTATAGAGAAATTAAGTTGATGTGTCATACTTTAAAGTTATATGAAAGAGTAATTGAACATAGGTTAAGACGCATTACAAATATTTCTCATAACCAATTTGGATTTATGTCAGGCAGGCCTACTATGGAAGCTATACCTTTTTTGAGAGGTTTGATGGAGAAGTTCAGAGATAATAAGGAGAATCTACATTTGATTTTTATTGATTTAGAAAAAGCTTACGATAAGGCTGCAAGAGATATCCTTTGGAGAGTTCTTGAGAAGAAAGGTGTTGATATGGCTTATATTCAAGTCATTAAAGATATGTATACTAGAGTTGTTACTTGTGTTCAAACTGAAGGAGGATTGACCAAATATTTTACTATTTCTGTTGGATTACATCAGGGATCGACTATGAGCCCATATCTTTTTGCTTTAGTTATGGATAGTCTTAGTGGACATCTACAGCATGATGTACCTTGGTGTATGCTTTTTGCTAATGATATCCTTCTCGTGGATAAAACGAGAGAAAAAACCCAACAAAAACTTGAATTATTGAGGTCTACATTGGAGTCTAAAGGCCTTCATTTTAAGTAAAACTAAAATTGAATACATAGAATGTAATTTTAGTAGTAGTAGCTCTAGTGACAGAAGTGTGACTTTAGGTGATCAAATTATTAAAAGGTGTGAACGATTTAGATATTTTGGGTTCATTGTTCAAAGTGATGGTGATATAGACGGGGATGTTAATAGTAGAATTCAAGTTAGTTTGTTGAAGTGGAGGAGTGCTTCGAGTCTTTTGAGTGATAGAAAAGTACCGCTTAGACTAAAAGGAAAATTTTATAAGACGGTGGTGAGACCTGCAATGCTCTATGGCGCTGAATGTTGGCCTTTAAGAGAGAAGCATAATAATAAGTTAAGTGTTGCTGGGATGAGAATGATTAGGTGGATGAGTGGTTTTACACTAAGAGACAAAATGCAAAATGAATATATCTGTGATATGGTTGGTGTAGCTCCTGTGACGGACAAAATTAGAGAAATTCGTCTTAGATGGTTTGGTCACATTAAACGTCGACCATCTGATGATCTGATTAGAAGAGTAGATGTTTTAGATTCGACTTGTGTTAAGAAAGGCAAAGATAGACCTAGGAAGACTTAGGCTTATTGTATAAAAAATGATCTTAATTTACTAGAACTAAATAAAAATATGACACTAAATAGGACGCAACGGAGAAAAAGGATTCTTGTAGCCGACCCCACGTAGTGGAATTAATGCTTGGTTGTTGTTTGTCTTGTTTGTTATATAAATTGATAGGTGCAATGCTAGGACGTTGGAGTGGTTATGGGAGATATAAGCTTGCCCTTGTGAGTAGTGATTAGTGACTCTAAGAGATTGTTTTTGTTGGAGGTCTAGCCGTGTAAATCTTTAGAAGTGTTCACCATTGGAATTTAGATTAAATGTAATTGAATTCCATATTGTTGTATTTCAATACCCTTCATTGTTTGAGTTATAAAAGTTTCCAGAGATTATCAATAATTGTACTGAGTATTCTATGAATAAACTACTAGAATGACAAAAAAGAGACTCTTTGACAATTAATAACCATTGAATCAATATTTTTTTCCTTCTATGGAAAGAAGACTTCTTCATGAAACCAATGCAAGCGAAATTACATTATTCAATCTTAAATTGAACTTTTGACAATTCTTTCAAAAACAATGAGTGGATTAAAATGGTTTTTTAACAAGTTGGAAGGCCTGGCCACTGCCAACCTAATCTAAGACGGTTGTTTATTGAACTAGGGATGCTTACTCCTTGCATAATCACTAATCTAAGATAAATATATTGATGCATCTAATGACAGTAACGAGAATGTATTTCCTAACTACAATCTTGCCCAATGTGTTGACATGAATGATATTTCAAGATTGCATTAAGGAATAGTAGACTAAGAACAACAAGTATTTACAAAGGTACAGGGAGCAAACACATGAAAACCCAAAATGCCACAACAAGAAAGGAGAAAAAGAATCACTAACCATGCTGCCCCTGGATCGAACCTTCCTTAGGAGCGTAGCGGAAGGATGAGAAGGAGGGAGTTTCGATGGTGCTGCGATCCCTTCGTTTCCTTCCCAGGCACCGGCTATGGTTGCGAGCGAAATCGGGATGGGGAGCGAGATAAGCGACTAAAGGAGATGGAAACTCGGGCGAAACTAGGGTTTTCGGCGAGAGGAAGTGATGAATAAATAGTGATTAATTTAATTTATTAATAATTAATTATTATTTTATATAATATTAAATTAATTATAAATAAATGATATTTGATGAGTAAAAATGTCTTTCACTATATCAATTAAGAACTTATCAAAATGATATATAAAACTTGCAGCTTATACTTTTTTATTTTTAAATACCAATGAAATTTAGATATATTTTTTTTAAGAAATCTTTCTTTTTTTAATTATAATTTTTGGATATCCCGTTAAACTTATAAAAATAACGATATTTGACAACAATTTACTTTGTATGATATTTTTAAACAACATTACTGTAAATGGGCAAAATAGTCACTTATCCAGAAACAGCTGCAAATCAACTGTTTTCAAACAATACAAACCAAACAGCTAGCCAGTTTATCTCGATAAACTATTGATCAGCAGCTTATTAGGATTAGTTATTTATCAGAATCAATTGTTTATCAGCAGATTATTCAATAAGCTACAGTTGTCTTAAACAGACCCTAAGTTGTTAAAAACATGTGCGTTCGATGGTGAAAAAGTAGAAAGAAATTTTGGGAGCTCAGTGCGGAATAAACAAATCCAACCCGTCCACATAAGACCCGACCTGAAAAGAAAATCTCAAAATAAAATGTTGGGCAACGCTGAGTATCACAACCAACAAACGAGATATAAGCTTGCCCGTCAATGTAGTTGCACAAAATGTTAGATCATACATTAGCATTTCAAGACTGGTACATTACTTTCTTC
>NEWO01000054.1:2101042-2139963 GCA_003013225.1 Phalaenopsis aphrodite
TCAAACTATTTTTATATTATCTCTCTTAAAAAGGCTAATAATGAAGCCACGATCAAACTTTATGAACATGACTTGTACGTAAGAACACTAAATTCCTTAACAAATGTTTTTCTTATGTTATGAGTCATTTGCTCTAATTTTTTATTGAATGTCCAATCACCTTGCATGGACTCTTTTTATCTCCTCCACACATTAAAATAATTTTAATGCTTGATTCCCATGTATAAAACACTCTATCAACATTAATTTCATTGTTCTTTGAACATAGAGCATGAATGGAACCATATTTAAAAGCCAATACTACAATCATGATTGAGTATATTTGTTCTTTGATCAATATATGTTTGAGAACATGATCATAACCTTTTTAGAAAATTTAGTTGAAACATTATTCGAATATTATTTTATCATTCATCAAAACCCGAGTCTTATTTGATTGTGAATTGGATAGGACTCAAATATAATCCACACACATGTTTTAACAATTATTAAAGTAAATTTATTTGACAATCTTTTTAGTATTATTTTGATTTTTTTATAAAAATGATATTAATCTATTATTTTAACACATTTATTTATGTATGCAAATTTGTATTTATTTGACAGATGAAATGGTGGTTTGGTAATTGAATATTTTCGTCCGCACCGAAATAAAAGACAAAAAAAAATATTTCTTTTAATATTCTATTTATTTATTTATTTATTTTTATTTCTTCTCGATGGCATTAATGGGTGTAAATTAGCCGAACATGTGCGAGCCTAGAGCTTATTTGTGCTTGGCTCATTAAATGTTTGGCTCTATTAGAAATAGCTCTTTAACAACGTGTTCATGTTAAACTATATTCAAAATTTAAATAAATATTTATTTTTAATAAAAAACAGTTATCATGCTTTTACACCCAAATGTGCAAATTTAGTTGCTTGGCAAAGCTAGCTTTATATCACGGGCAAAAAGTCACATATCGGTTAGGTGTAGAGCTGAAAATCAGTATTTAAGTTTTGGGCTGCCTACTACCCCGAAGAGCTCTTTTGGGAGGTGAGAAGTGATATTAGAGCAGATTATTGCCTGTCAAGTATGTAGACTCTACATGGTCCAGTGGGACCCTCGGTGAATCTGATCCGTGATGAGGGCGTCACTTGATTGAGTGGAAGAGAATGTCACGGACAAAAGGTCTCACATCGGCTAAGTGTAGTGCCGAAAAATAGTATTTAAGTCTTGAGCTGCCCACCACCTCTGAAGAACTCTTTTGGGAGGTGACAGTTAGTTTTATAAGCTTTTCTCAAATTGATTTTTTTTATCATTCCCTGTGTGAGACTAAAATAGTTGAGATGACTTGTAGTGAAACGAAACAAGTGGATGCGCCATGGTTTGGTTGAAGTTGGCTTGCTCCTCTAAACTTTATTTTAGAGACATTATCTCATACCGCCCAAATTTTATGTACTTACATATCTAATGCTTAAAATTATATTATTTATAGACATACCACTGAAATAATTTTTAAAAATTAAAAAAAAAATATTGCATTTATTTAATACCTATAAAAATTATATTGAAAAATATATAAATAGGTAATATTATTTAATTATTTTGAACTAAAATGAATCAAATAAAATAAATAGTTTTTTATTTATTTATTAATAAAACTTAAAATATTGTTCGTATTTAACTCTTATTAAACGAATCTAATATTTAACTCTAGACGGCATACTGCATACCCGTTCAGCTACGGAGACTCGGACGCTTTGTTTATTCTTTAACCTCACCTTCTAATTGAAAAATACGACATTAATGGCCAAACGATCAGATAACCTAAAACACGGAGTTTGAACTGATGCTGAAACCACATTTCCCCGTCCTGCTTCTCCTCCTACTGATATCACCCCCACCATCCCCGGCCGCCGGCGCGGGTTCCGTCCTCTGCAACGGTAACCATTACACCGCCGGCGATCCCTTTGCGATCAGCTTGGCCTTCGTGCTCTCCGACTTGATCGCGAGCGGGTCGGCACGCGCAGGGCAAGACTACTACAACATCTCACCTTACCCCAACGCGTTCGCATACGGCCACGCTTTATGCTCCGGAAACCTCGCCGCTGGCGATTGCAGCGATTGCCTTCGATCGGCCGTCGGGGTTGTGAACGTAACTTGCCATATGGCAATCGGCGGCCGGGCTTCGCTCGGGGAATGCGGCGTACGGTACGAACAATACCCATTTGTCGGATAGTCTTTTGGTTTGGAGTTAACTGATTAGAGGATGTTGTTAGTGTTGTCGATGAACTGTTTGACGAATTGTCCAAAAAGGGGTATGGTCGGTTGGTATTGTTGTTGGGAGGTTTGGCAAATACCGAAGTGTGGTTGTGTGTGTGATTTGGCTTCAAGCAATGCTGTTAATATATAGATGATATTATTATCTAGATGAATATGCATTTTTCTTAGTTGAGAAGAATAATGCTAATTAAAATGATCAATTTGATTATGATTTTTTTTTTTTTGAAAGAGAAACAAGCAATAATCAAGGTGATTCAGCACATAGGTCCTTCATGCTTAAGCTCGAATTGTATTCTGATTGCAGTTCTCATGCCTTTCAATTAGTCAGATTCAGTTTAGATTGTAGTTGAGTTAGGCCAAACCTTAATGCTTATAATTAAAGAAATGATTTCAAATTTTATAGACAAATGTGAGTATACAAGAATTTTCGCTAAATTTATCTTGTTGAATCACGCCCACCTGCCGAAGCGGCTGAACCAGACCCACTAGCTGAAATAGTTGAAGCGGGCCCACCTGGTTAAACCAAGTTCACTTGTCAAAGTGGTTGAACCAAGTCCACCTGTCGAAGTGGTTGAATCGAGCTCATCTGTTCATATGATTGTTCTCTTCTTTCTCAAAAGAGTAGCCCAACCTACCAACATGAGGAGAGTTATCGGTGGACGTCATCATGACTAATAAAAAGTAATCATGACCAATAAAGGCATCCGTCAATCTTTTATTAAAGACATCGCCTAACACTTGAGTCTCAATCTTTTCACCAGTTAACATGGATGGTTTCCGTATCAGCAATGGCTGATGTTTGATTGCAGTAACACAAATCTCAAAGCAAAATGAAAGTACACGATAGATCATTCAACAAACTAAATTAATTAATCAAGAAGAAAATTAACGCCAATGCAAGGGGAATGTCACAGGACTCTGTTGAGTTGTTCGCCTAATTGACGGGTCGATCGATATGGAGGTCGAACGAAAGATGCCCACAGGATGAACCGAACGGAAGACATCCTATCACTCAGCGAAGGAACGAACGAACCGAGGCTTAAAAATAAGTCATAGGCACACTCAACCAAGAAGCCTCATATTATGTTACATGGATCGACTTGTCAGTATTGATCGACTTGGGTCAATGAATAAGGATCGCTATCGTCAACAACTAATTACTTATTAACCTATCTAAATTTACTAACTGAATGAACTTAGTACTCCTGTGTTTTTTTATATAAAGAGGGGACCTAAAGGTAATTATGTATTAAATGTTTCTCCTATGACTATAAATAAGAGATTATTTCATGAGGAAAAGACTCTATACACTCCTATTTTTATTGTTAATCTCTTCTTACTCATGCAACTTCTTTCTCATATACATTTTATTTCTTCGGTGTGATTCTCAAATATTTTTGGATTTAACATTCTTAAAGGTACGGTGAGTCTGGAATCATGAAAACAATAAGAAGGGGAGCACAACACAATGGTAAAGCAATCGTTCAAGAAGCATGGAGCCAAGCAGTAGATGTGGACAACATAAGAAAAATTTTATGGCAGCGGGTAAAGGAGATGAAGGAACAATCAATACTAGAAATGAGGGAACAAATGATAGGCGCATTTCAAGAAGCTCTAGCTAGGGGAAGATGGAAACCACAGAGCCAAAACCCTCAAGAATAGAGTTTCGAAGAGCCCCATCACCGAGATGGACCAACGACCAATGACAAGCAAGATGGACTGATACCCAACGGTCATAAATCACAGCCAATAGAAGAAAGGGGTGATGATTCTCATTACCAGGATAGCACTGAATCAACCCTGGTAAAAAAACAGTGCACTATACGAACTATAGCCATTCTCCATGCTGAAAATGCCTTTTCTCGGTAAGTCTTCGAGGCAGCCCCTAGAAAAGTTCAATTCTACAACCTTCTTTCCCCAACTTCGATTCGTACAAGGGTCTCATCGACCCGATCAATCATATAGCCTCTTTTAAGTTGGCCTTCGGAATATTGAAAATCACTAATGCATGTAATTATCACTTATTCCTTACCACGCTGATATGGTCGGCCCTCCGGTGGTTCAATGCCCTCCCGACGGGGGTTATCTCCTCTTTCCTAGAATTCAAAAGGTTATTCGTGGCCCACTTCATGAGCGCACAAAAGCCGCAGAAGAAGTACCAAGCTCTCTTACAACTCAAAACAAAAAGAGGGAGAGACCCTTCGTTCGCACATCACAAGGTTCCAGCAGAAAATATTTGAAATTTAGACCTAGAACCCCTCATCATGCAGGCCTCCCTAACCCATGGAGTAAAAAGTGAGCATCTCATGTATGCTCTTGGCTTGTGCAAACCAAAATCAATGTTCGAGTTACTGGAAATGGCCAGTCAGCACATCACTGCAGAATAGTATGTACTCAACGATCAGGATGAGGCTCAAAGAACAACCACTGATACTCAGCCACAAAAGACCGCGCCAGTAGATGTCGGTTGGTGGGAGAAAGATGGTCCTCACCCTTCCACTCGACATTGCTATGAAAACCATCAACTGCACCGTGGAAGCCATGGAAGTGTTAAGGGTAACAATCGAGATAGACAATCTTGATGCCCCGATTAATGATCGACCTCATAATGAATAACCGCAAGCATAGGGTTTAGGGTTTAGGCTCACCGTACCTTTAAGAATGTTAAAACTTTTATTAATCTATCATAATTTGGTTCTTAAAATGATAATAGTTTTGAAACTTTATACATCAAATAATTATATAACGAACTAAAGTGATATTGGCATATCTGACCTGATTATAAGAACTATAAATTAATGGCCAGGTTTTTTGAAATTTTAATTATATTATTATTTAATATTTTAAAAGTTGGCATTCTCATTAACAAATTTGTTATCATTAAAGCTAATGAAGGCTTAATAATAACAGAAAAAAATCTTGAATCGGCAGTATATTGGTTTCAAATAAATTAAAATATTTTCATGGTGTCAGAGTCAAACACTCACAGAAAAAATGAAGGAAAAATATATATATATATATAATTATTAATTAATGGAAAATAATTTAGAAGTTATTGTTATTTATTTATTTATCTTTGTGCATGACGATGTAGTGTAATTCATGCAGTCGACTGTTTGTGTAATTTTCACTGAGATGTGGTTTGGTAAAGCCAACTGTTGGAATGCTTGGTAGTTTTATTAATTCGTTACTGGTGGCAATTTTCTTATATTCAAAAGATATAGGTGACATGCATGAATAAAAAACGTCAATTATGAGTTAAATTTAATATTTATAATTCATCCCATCATTTATAGGGGTATTAATTAAAGCTTATAATATAATAAGTATAGAAGGGTATAATGTAATATTTGGGGAAATTACATATATACCTTTCTTTATTTTCTTTAAATTAATTTTTACTTAATTTTCCATTTATTGATTTTTAATCTTTTGCACTTAAATTCAAGTAATTTTTTTTTAAAAAAAAATTTTCACTCTTCAGTTTTATGGGGTTTAAAAGTGAAGAAGAGTATATTTATAATTTTGAGGAAATTACAAATTTACCTATTTTTTACTTTTATTTTAAATAAATTTTACTATAATTTCTTTATTAATGCATTTTGAATGATTTAAATTAGGTTTTTAATAATTTCAAGATTAACAAGTACTCAATTCTATTTTGTTTGGTAGATTTCTAATTTTGTCAATTTAGCCAATTTTACTCAAATCTCATTTAATTTCAACTAAATTAATTTCACCAAATCTCTTAGAGTAATAAAATTAATGAATTAAAAAACTTATAAAATTTTTTATGAACTGGCCATAGGGCTGTCGAAAAAGCTCTTTCTTCGCGAACAGTTCGTGTTTGATTCGTTCGATAAGTAAACGAGACGAACGTGAACAAATTTTTTTCATTAGGTTAGTTAAACGAATCAAATATGAACAGTGATGTGTCAATGAGTTCGTGTTCGATTCATTTACACCCATAACTGGCCAATTAAAATTTTTTTAAAAAAAAATTTAAGTTCTTAACAACTTAATAATTGCAATTTTACATTTTAGACATTTTAGTTGATTCAAATTGAAAATCCAATTGAATTATGCTATTCAAAATGTGCGATGAATCATGTCCTTAAGATTTGAAACTTTGATTCACTGTTTTAATCCAAAATTTGAAAATAAAAGGTTAGAAATGTAAATTGGCAATTTACAAATATACCCTTCCTCTACCGAAGATGAGACCACCATTGTAATGTTTGGATCTTATGTTTCATTGATTTTATAAATTTCCATGAAGGATTTATGATTTTCTGACATTTTTTTTATTTGTTTTATTTTTTTTATCAATTAATTACAAATTACAAAATAAACTTATATTACCTTATTAAATGTTCTTTTCTGTCCATGCAAAAATCAGGGACGCAAACCAAGGTAGAGCCCAAATTTCTTGAAATTTTGATTTATTTTAATTTTTAATGATTTATTATTGATTTAAGTATTTTAAATAAAGTCAAAAAGAAATTGGGGGTTATTATGTTTTGATTTGATTTGATTTTTTTTCGTGTTTTACTGAATCCATTGGATTTTAATTTGTATTTTTGTGATTTTTATTGAATTAGTTATGAGTTTTCTAAGATGTATTCCATTTTTCTAAATTATTTAAAACATTTAAATCCTAATTCCTTACTTACAATACGTCTTCTACGTGGTTAGCCAGCTCGGTACCGTGTCAAAGCTTTTTCCACGCATCGCCAAGCCTCTGGGTTGCTAATGAGAGCTCTTACTGTGTCATACTGGTCTGGTGTGCAACTTCAACAGCGTGTGCTCTCCACACTCAATCTAAGCCACCCATTTCTAATAAAAGAAAATATATGATATCGATTCATCATCCCCACAAGGATGAATAACCGAGGCTGTCTAAACAAAATCATGTGATTCGTGTGTTTCTATGGTTGATCATCTGATCCTTCTTACTCAGATGGATATCTATGTCCTTATGGTCATATCCAATGGCTAAGATCTAACTGCATTCAAGTTCACGTCACAAAGATCCCCAAATCGAGCCCTGAATCTAAGTTTTGATCCATACCACAATCTGTGAAGGGTCTTCTTGATCCAATGTGTGTATTACCTTCGGTTTGATCCTACAAACAAGTTCCAAGCTCTAATTGAAAGCTCCAAATGCTCCTTGCACAAATTTGATTGCATCCATCCACTTGTTGGTGCATCATTGGGATAGAGGTTTCAAGACTGAGGGGATTTGATGAGGAATCGAATTTGAAGGTTCAAGAATGGTGATAGGATGATTTAATTGAGAGTTTAGTGAGTGAATGATAAGTTTAAGGTATGCCCCGGTTTGAGTAAGCTTGGGTGGTGGTGAAATGGTGGTTTTATGCAGTAGAAACAATGGAGAAATAGAGGTTGTGGTGTTAGCTTAGGTTTATAGTTCAATTTGGCAAGGCTTTGCCAGAAATTCAATTACATAGAGTCTAAACCTGAGAGAGGGTAATTATAGGCTCAAGGGCTCAAGTTTGGCTCCAAATGGGTCAAGTGCACCAATAATTGGTGGAATGATGAGCTTGCATGGTCAAATAAGCTTGATCAATGAGGACTGGCCACTTGGATGGTCAAATTTAGTTTGCTAGCAATGAAAGCATGCCACTTCGTCTTTTGAGGTTGTGGATCTTGAAAGGGAAGTTTCAACGTAATTTGGGCTAGCTCAGTTTAGGTCCCGGAGATGATTATAATAGTTAGTGAGGTTGAGGAGGTAGCCAATAGGATTAAGCCAAGTTTGAAGGTGGTTGATTAATAATTGAAGTTCTTGTAAGGCTTCTTGAAGTGATTCTTGAGTGGAATGGGGAAGAATTTCCAAGGCTTAGAATTTAGCCTGGAAATGGCTCTTGATTGGCTTGATTAGGCTCAAGAATATTCATAAGAATTATGGGCTTGGAAGTGTGCCAAAAAAAGTTGGAAATTACACCTTGAAATAGGCTTGTTTGGGTTGGCTTGAGTTGAATGGGGTTGCCTTGGATTTTAGTTTGATTTGGATAGGATTGGCAAATGGTGGCTAAGTGGTCTGAAAGCAAAATTTCAAACTATATCCTTCAAGTCTCTTCCAATCCTTAATTTGATAGCTTTTACATGGTCACTATTCTTCTCCTTAGGGTTAATCTCAGTGTTGTTATGAGGAGTTCTTTAGAGTCGATTATGAAGAGAGTTAGCAATCTATTCCAATTGATTCTCTATGTTTCCTATTGTTGCATTTTGACTTTGCAATTGATTCACCATCTGCAATACAACCTCCTCCCAAGACAACATCTTCTCCCTAAATTGTGGATTAGAGTTAAACCCTGGAGGATAAGAAAGTTTATATTTAGTACTACCCTGGTTATTCTAATTTCCTAAGGGATTTTTCTGATTATTTCTCCATTATTGATTTCCCTCACCAGAATTGTTATTCTAGTTAAAGTTAGGATGGTTCTTCCAAGCTGGGTTATAAAAATTGGAATAAGAGTTATTAAGTCTATTGTTAATTGCATTTAAGGCTTCAAAATGAAGTAATATCATTACTAACTTTATCAGTTTTTAAAGGTAAAAAATACTTAGCTAGAAATTTTTAGATTAAGTCACCCCAAGTTCTAATTGATCCAGGTGCTAATGAGTTCAACCACATTTTAGCCTTATTCCTCAAGAAAAAGGGAAAAATCCTAAGTCTAACAATGTCATTTGACACACCATTATAACGAAATGCAGTGCAAAGTTCTAGAAAACTTGCTACGTGTAAATTTGGATCCTCAGACGAGGTTCCCCCAAATTGGTTATTCTGCACCATTTGGATAATAGTAGGCTTCAATTCAAATATATTAGCTTCTATGGTAGGAATTTGAATACTTAAGTAAATTTCATCTGCAGTAGGATTAATGTAATCCCCTCAATGGTCTATGCAAGTTATGATGATCATTAATAGGTATTTGGTTATCTAAATTATTTTGTTGAATGTTCGCCATTTCTTCCACAAGTTCGTGAAGTCTTTTCTGTTCTGTAATTTTCCTAACAGTTCTCTCTAGTTTTGAATTGTAGGGTTCAAGTCCAACAAGCATGAGATTGATTAATTACAAAGTCATTAAGAGACTTAAATCCATAAAAAAATCTTTATGATCAATGAGGATCAATATCTATTGTCCAATTAGGTGACTAGAAAGTTATTCGCCAAAGACCAAAATGCATCTCCCGCAGAGGCTATGAATAGACGCTTCTCTTCACTTGGAAATGGGGGGCAGAAGAGAAACTTTAGAGCTAGTTCTCAAATGAAGACTTAGCGATAAGTTCTGGTCTTCGTAGTCACCGACCACTATAGACCACCACCTACTTGTATGGGCGTAGGTGAGCCAAGCCAGCTCAAACTCGACTCATTAATGAGCTTGTGAGTCAAGCTTAGCTTATTTATTAAACTAGTTCGAGTTAAGCTTATGAATGCTTAACTCATCGGGTCACAAGCTCACTCAATTATATCGAGTAAAATATAATAATCTCTATCATATCCATTCTAAAAAAAAAACCAGCAGCAACAGAGCCATACTGAACCATTAATTCCAACAATAGGATCAAAAGGTTATAACGCTGCACTCATTGGGCACAACTTCCTCGGATGACGACACTTCAAGTTGCTACCACCATTAAGTTCGAGCAAATGAGTTAAACTCTCGAGCCCGATAGCAAGCTTATGAGTCGAGTTCAAACTCATAGTATGGGCTTGACACGAGATAGAGCTAGAGTACAAACTTCTATTTTGATTGACCAGCCGAGCTCGAGTTCACTTTGACTCAAGCTTGGTTTGACTTTTTTACACCCTTACTCGTCGACCACCATAGACCACTATCGGCTGCTCTTGCTTGCCGCTGCTGGTGACTTCTGCTTGTAAAAATCAAATCCCATATACAATTGTAAGTATATAATATGCATCGAAGACCTAATGATAACTTTCGTTATCCGCAGTCACCGATCACCATTGCAACTTGCCTCCGCCGACCACCAAACACTGACAACTATTACTTACGAGCATCATTGTTAGAATATGATGATTTTTTGTAACACTTGCATACAGACAAGTGATGTATTTGGTGAAAAATAATAACACCACCCGTTTAGCTTTGAGAGAACGATATATCTTTATACCAACACACTTATAGTTGATTACTTTGCCACCTTTTTCGAGTTTCATCAAGTAAAAAGTTTGGTGCCTGATCATGCTATCTTTCTATTATTTATGTGTTTCTTTGATCCTCGTGCAAATCTAAAACATTAAATTATCATCCTGCTGTGATAAACTATGATCTACAATAATGCCTAGAAGTCAAAAACGACTTAAAATGTATAATCTTGATATTTAAGATATTTATGTCGAGTATGTGATCTAAAAATTTTGTATGGATAAAATTCATAACATAATTAAAATTTATAAATAGTTTTGTTTTAATTTTATCTTGTAAATATATGTCCATATTTCAAAAAAAAGTCTAAGAGTGTTGAATATCACTTTTAATATTAATTTTTTTAAAATATTTTTTTTTTTAAAAAAAATGATGCCAATTTTTTATTAGGATATCTTTAAGAAATTGATTTTATATAAACTATATCTATCTCAAATTAAATGTCATAAATTCATCTAAATTTTGATTAAGACATTCTAAACTTAAATTTTTCATTATTTTCAATATTTTGATTGGTCTAGAATATGATACCTTCGGATGACGAGGAAACCAGCAGCCAACCAGCCAAGCGAGCTCACAAGCAGGATCATGGCGGAATCAAAGGCCGAAGAGTACGGAGCTTTCATTCAAAGATTTGACCTTTACCCTTTGCCTCGCTCCCCAGACTTGCCGTCACTACCACTTGAAGGCCTCACCTTCGCTGTCAAGGACATGTAAGCCATCATCTCCTCCTCCAAGCTCTCTCCTGAATCACCAATACTCCTTCTTCTATAACCTAATCTCGCATTTAGCCTATTGAATGTCTTTTATACCACGCCTTTGATTTATCCCTCTCTCGCTCTCTTCATCTGAGAAGAAATTTTAGGCGTTAAATTGTGAATGAGAGCTTGTTATTCGGATTTTGCTATTATCTGCGAGTTCTAATGAGGATTTATTTGAAAGCAGATTTGATATCGATGGCTACGTTACTGGATTCGGGAATCCAGATTGGGCAAGGACTCATATGCCAGCCACATCCACGGCGCCAACAGTTTTAGCTCTTCTCCAAGCAGGAGCTACTTGTGTTGGTAAAACGGTGATGGATGAAATGGCCTACAGGTCAGAGTGTGAAGAACCGCTTCATTTCTCACTTCATTTGGTTGCCTTTACATGAACATTATGAACACCATGACTCTACTTTGTTTGAAGGAATTTGAAGAGACGAAATGGAAATGACGAAGAATTATGTTCAATTAAGTTTTCATTCACTTGTATGATTTTAGAAATTGCATATTTAAGAATGAATGTATTCATTTTTCATAGATAAATGCATGCATTCATATATTTCAGTACATTTGAACTCAAATAAAATTCTGATATAAAATACATTTACATTCTCTCCGATCCTTCAAACCAAACAGAGCCTATGAAATCAAATCGTTATTTAATGTTTTTGGGAGATCAATTAGTAAAGTTTTTTTCTGGTTCGGAATGGCTTCTGAATATTCAATTTGGGCTAGCTCCTATTTCAACTTTATATTTCAATTCATTTCATTGATGTACTTGCAAAAAATACTCACTTGGGGTTTTATAGCCACAAAGCTACCTTATGATATGATATTATACTCATAAACCAAATAAAAAGTTTAATTTATCTGTAAATCTTTTTGTATAGGTGAATATAGGCTAAAACATGAGGGTTGTGCTGATATTTTTCATTTATTTGTAACAGATGAAGGCTATTTGCCAATTTTAAACAACACATCAGTTAATATGTAATTGATTTTGTTTCATTGTTTTATTCCATATATTTTTATGTATTTGTGGTTAAGGCTTATTGACGTGGTATTTAAAGTTCTGTTAACATTCTTAGTTCCATTTGATTACAGCATCAATGGAGAGAATAAGCATTACGGGACACCTATTAATCCATGTGCTCCAGATCGAGTGCCTGGAGGTTCTTCTAGTGGATCTGCAGTGGCTGTTGCTGCAGGCCTTGTTGATTTCTCTCTAGGTGATTATTGTTTTCTGTAAAATTGTCCTTCGTTTATTAATACATTAAAATCATTAAAAAATCTTAGACTGTTATTTTAGTTGAATATAATCAAGCTAGAAAAGGCTAAAAGAAAGCTGCAAAACAAGAAAATCTTACAAAAACATATGAAATCCTTCAGTATGCGCGAAGAAATAATTAGGAATATAATGTTTTATTGAAAAGTATTCTTCTCTTTGTAGTTAGAGACCATTTTGGTATTTTTCACCATTTATTCCTAAAAAAAAGTACTAAACAATATCAGTTAGACCTTTTGGTAGTTTTAACCACTTATTCCTCCACAAAAAAATACTAAACAATATTAGTTAGAATCTACCACCTCCCCTAAGAACATTAATACAAATAAATTATTTGTATTTCTCATAACGTAAAAAATTATTTTATTTATTTTAAGTATGAAATATGAATAATTGTTCAAAGCTACATTCTTAAGATTGTTCTTCTTAATTGAATCAATTCATTATTGCTTGGTCTATCCATATTAATTTGCGTTCTAACCAAGTTATATGTTCTGAAATTACATAACAGGTACTGACACTGGTGGAAGTGTGAGAGTACCAGCATCATACTGTGGAGTCTTTGGTTTCCGGCCTTCGCATGGTGTTGTCTCCACTAAGCATGTCATCCCCATGGCTCAAAGCTTTGATACTGTTGGTACGGAGTAGAACTTGTCGTTGATAGAGTTCCTCATTGTTAACTAATCATTGTCTTAGCAGTTAAGGTTCTGATTTCATTACTCATGATTCTTTTTGTTTTGGCGGTCGACAACAACTTTGTGGACTTGACTTTTATAGAAAGTAAAGGGATTCTTGACGTTCTGATTTACATACGTTGCACACAATTCTTATGTATTCATATATCTCACACCTAAACTTTCATATTTACATAGCATTTTGTTGCTTTAAACTTGTGCATGAAAATGTGTATTTTACTTTAAAAGCGATGATAAGAGTATTTTTGATGTGATATTCAAAATGTGTTATGTGATGCACGCTAGAATATTCACGATGGTCGAGTAATGATTATTTATCTTCTTAGAATTGCATGAAAAACCAACAGATACTCAGGTAATTAAAGAGAAGTAAGCAAGATGAAACACATTAACTTTTTACATGGAAAACTCTAGAAAGGGGAAAAAATCAGAGGGCCTAGCCCAGTTAAATTAATCAACTATGAATGATGAGTACACATGTCTACTTTTCTCCTGAATTTGAGTAGATAGAAATACGATTTTGTAAATCTGTAATCTCACTGTAGTTTTTAGCAATAACAGGTGGGTCGTTGTGAATGTTATAGACGGTAGCTGCGGTGACAACTTATAATAAAAGTCGTAGTTGATAACCATGATAGTAGTTAGCCAGGTGGGTTGTCGATGGTTGCTTTAGATGCGTCGATTGGCCATAGATGATGCAGTAAAGAGTTGCAGGAGTTGTGGAACACGTAGGTCGTATAAGCCATAGTTGTGAGCCTCAATGACGTCCATAAGCCGCAAGGGACGGAGACAGGAGCTGCACGAGCTGTAGACTATGTATGTCGTAATTGGTCACGTAGGCTGTACTGGTGAGTAGTAATGACACCCATAGGTTGCGAGGGCCGTAGTTTGGATATGCACGAGCATAAGTGAGGTGTGTTGTTACCCGATCTTCGAGATGCGCTGCTGCACCTTTTTTTTGGGTGCATTGTTACACTGTCTTCGGTTGCATTGCTGCTCCGTCATCAGGGGTGCGTTGTTACACTGTCTGTAGGATGTGTTGTTATACAGTCTTTCGGGTCAATCTAGTGTTCGGGATGATGCTCCACTTTGCAGGTTACTTCGTACAATGATTCATCGCAAGGAGTGGGCACCAACCGATGGTAATTGGTGGCGGCCGACAAGTGGTGGTCGACGTTGGTTGGTAGCTGTAGGAGTAGGAGACAACTTCAACTCCTTCTCCATGCTTTAGTCTTTTTAAGGTTTCAAGCTCTCTTTTCTCTTCAACTCTCTTAAGAGGGAGGCATGACTCTATTTACCTGATTGCAATTAATGAAGAAATATGAACCACTCTGATCGGACAGCCCAGAGAGATTCCCTCGATTAAACGATGTTAAATGAACATTTGAGTGACTTAACGATGTCGGAATTGAGCGATCTTGAGCTCATTGAATTTGTCTTATCGAGACGCTCAACTTGACTATAAGATCATTAGATTCAACATTTAGTTTGATTGTCAGTTTGCTGAAATTGGAGCTTTGAATGAATTTTAATTGAAGTTTGAACATATCTTGCTCAAAAAATTATCTTAAGATATGTGTCATACCTCGAGATTCATACCAGATGATAGGAATTTATTGATGGCGTATCAATTGTCTTCCTATTTTTGGGCGAGACCAATTTTATCAGTCGAAAATATTGAAATCCTGCAAAATATAATGTGTTGTATATTATATCATTGTATATTTGCTGAAAACAAATGCAACTCAGTTGGTCCGTCTTATTTGTTGTGTTTCTTTTGGCCTAGTTGGTTAGCGCACACCGACCTTACATATATATTTATTTATGAGAAGTCAACATTTACATTCATACCACCTAATTCATGTATGATGCTAGGGAGCAGGACGACCGGAAGGCTGAACAAATCGGGAGAATTAGGAATGCGAAACAACTGCATTCAATTGTTTTTATTTATTTTTTCTTCTTTACGACTAAAAGCCGTTTCCCTGGTTTTTTTTTTTTTAATAATGAGCCTTTAATGTCAGAATTTTTTTTTGACATATAAATAGGCCAAGGAGATGATGGAGGTGGAGTCCCCATCCTTGCCCAATAGGTGTTCTGAGATTTCTCAGAAGAAGAGAGGAGAGGGAGAAAAAAATGTCTTCATTGCTGCCCATCATGCGGTGAAAGATTTATTTTTTTTCTCTTTTCGATTTTCTATCGTGAAGAAGGACAAATTCATTCTAAAAGTTAACCCCGATCCTGGCCAACAGGACCTTCGGGATGTTTTTTCACGTTCTTCTTTCTGCTTGTGGTGTAGAAGAAAGTTGTCATGAAAGTTATCCCCGACCCTACCTAATAGGACTTCCAGGATTTCTTTCTGGTTGCGGTGCAGAAAAAAGTTGTCCTAAAAGTTATCCCTAATCCTGCCCAGCAGGACCTTCGGGATCTTTCGCGATTATCTTTTGTGTTGCGGTGTAGAAGAAAGTAGTCATCGTCCTTGTCTAGTAGAAGACCCAAGATCTTCTTTCTTATTGTTGAAATGAAGAAAGTTGTCACCGTCTCTACCTAGCAAATGATTCGAGTACTTTCTCGTTGCTGTCACACATTCTGGTGGTGATTCTCGTGCAGTTGTTGCACATTCCAGAGACGAAGAAAAGCTGAAGTTTTCCCGCCACACTTTGTGGGGAGATTTATGTGTCGCCGTTGCACATTCCAAGGGAGATTCCCTTGTTGCCATCGCGATTTCCGGGGGAGAGTCTTATCGCACATTATGGAGGTGATGAAGAAATACTAGAGTTTTCTGCCGTGCTTTTTGGGGGATGTTTCTGTGCTTCTGTGATGACGTTATTTGGAAAATCTCGTCCCTCTAAGGATTAGTAGAAGCACCAAAATTTTGAGGATGTGTTTCGTCATCATTTGAAGATGAGCCGACCTTTTGTAGCCTCTGTAGAAATTTTTAATTGTCTGATATGACATTTATAGATGATAATTTATTTCTTTGTAAGTCTTTGACGTTGCTTCTGAGGTTGAATTTGTCTTTTATTTGGAACTGTGGTTACTCAATTTATAGGATGTTGTTGCCCAACGTATGGGTCATTTTTGTCCTACTTCAGGGGTATATATTGCTGCTGAATTCTAGGTTTTTTGCCTTATGGGTTCATTTGGTTTCTCAAACATGCAGAATTTTGTAATCAAAGATATCAAGTGCACTTTATATAGAAAGAATCACATACCTTTTGAGGGTCGTGCCTTCTGAGGTTGTGTCCTCTTAGGCCTGTATCTTCTGTGGTTTGTGTCTTCTTAGGCTTTTGCCTTGTAGGAGTTTGAAATGCATTGGTGTCTTTTGAGGCTCGTAACCTTCTTAAGTTTTTTATATATTTGTGTTTTCCGAGACTTGTAGTCTTCTGAGGTCATTGAGTGGAGACCCTATTGACCACTTACTATTATGGAGTCTTTTTAGTGAGGACCCTGCCCAATACTACTTTCCATTGTCTCTTATACTCGTCTTACAGAGATATGGTAGCTCTCATTAAGACTTGCCTCGTAGGCTTGCTTCTAGTAGCATCATAACTTCCCATCGAGTCTTATTTTTTGGACTTGACTTCCAGAGATATGATAGCTTTCCATCGAGACTAGTCTTTTAGGAGCATTGTAGCTTTCTATCGAGTCTTGCTTCTTGGGCTCAACTTCAAGGGGCATTATAACTTCCCATCAAGCATTTGTTTTTGGTCTTTCCATTTAGGAGCATTGTAGTTTCCTATCGAGTATTGTGTCTTGGGCTCAACATCTATGGGTATGATAACTTTCCATCGAGACTTGTATCATGGGCTTGTCTTTTCGGAGCATCGTAGCTTTTCATCGAGTTTTGCCTTTTGGGTTCAACTTCCAGGAATATGAGTGGAGAACTTGTCTACCACTGGGAATGCTCAACTTTTTTAGGTTGTTAGTTGAAGTGAGTCTGTCAGACGACTATAGACTATGTTGGAGCGGAGTTGAAAGGAAAATCCATTAAGAATGGAAGACTCATCCTGGATTGTATAGCTGGAGACGCTCAACGAGGTTAACCCGTAATGAACAAAGTTATATGAAATTCATCCAGGATTGCTAACTTATCCTAGGTTGTTGGCCAAAGCTTTTTCTTGACAACTGTACTGTTATGGAAGAGGTCAAAGGAAAGCTATCAAGGATTTTTAACCTATCTGAGGCTATTATTCGAAGCTTCTATTTGAAGACTGCAGCCTGTGATGAAAAATGTTGAATCGAGTCCCCTGTGATCAATTAAGCCTAGAATGAGGTTTCAAAGACACTCTGTGTTTCTTGAAACTGAGGCTTAGGTCGCAATGTATCGCATGTTTTCTTGGAAATATAGTTACAATCATATTTAAGAATAATGTTTGATAACTTGTTAGTTGTTGCTTTTGAATCTTTTGTCCCTCAGCGGGGATGCTTTCCATAGGAGTTTGTAAAGTAGCTCATCTATCGAGCCTTGAAAAAATCAGCTTCCTAATCCGGTTAAAGAGGAACTCTAGTACGGTGAGGGGGTGTTGAGGAAATGTTATTTGTGAATAAGATTGTCCTCAATTTAAAAGTTGTTCTCAAAGACAATGAAATGTGGGATGACAACATACCACAGTCGTGTCTGTGATGTTAACATGAACGACCTTTTCGAGACTGTAGTGAATGTTATCCCCCATCCTGTAAGAAGTTGTAAATGACTTTGTGTTTGAATAGAATGCGAGAAGGCTATGCCACTACAATTGTGCCTAGGAAGTTGACGTGAATGATCTTTCGAGACTGCAATGAAGGTTGCCCCACAACTTGGAAGAAGATTTGAAAGACATTTTATCTGAATAGGATGCAAGAAGATTTCTCCACTACATCGTGCCCAGGACGTTGGCTTGAATGACCTTTTGAAAATGCAGTGAAGGTCACCCCTCACATTGAAGAATGCTTCAAAGATGATCTTCAAGATGCAAAAGAGGTTTCTTTTCTAATTGGATGATCTACATCATTGAAAAATAAAGTAGAGGCTTGGTGTATTAGAGTTGAAGACAACGCCAAATGAGGTTTCATTTCCCGCAGATGGCGCAAACTGATGGGTGCTAGAAGATTCACGGCGGTTGAGTAATGATTAATTATTTTCTTAGCATTGCATGAAAAACCAACACACATGTAATTAAAGAGAAGCAGGAGGAGACACATCAACTTTTTATGTGGAAAACCTCTGAAAGGCAAAAAAATTACGTGGCCTAGCCCAGTTAAAATAACCCGCAACTCTTCTCCTGAATTTGAGATGGAATTACAATGTTATATATCCGTAATCTGGCTATAGTTCTTGGTGACAACAAGCTGCAAGACCTATAATTAATTGTCGCGGAGGTAGTAGATGGGGGTTGTAGCGCCAGTTTATTATAGAATTTATAGTTGACAACCATGACAGTAGTTAGCCAGATGGGTCGTAGATGGTTGCTTCAGGAGCGTTGGTTGGCCATAGATGATGTAGTAAGAGGTTGCAGTAGCTGTGGATCACATGAGTCGTTTAGGCTATAGTGGTGAGCAACAATGATGTCTATGGGCCAGAGGGGCCGGCCGTAGTGGTGAGTAGTAATGATGTTCGTAGGGCGTGAGGGCCGAAATCGGGAGCTGCACAAGCTGTGGACCACATAAGTTATAGTTGGTCACGTAGATTATATTGACGAGTAATAATGACGTATGTAGGTCATGAATGCCGGAGTTGGGAACTGCACGAGCTATGAACCATAAATGCCGTAGTTGGCACGTAGGCCATAATTGTGAGTGGTAATGACATCCGTAGGTTGCAAGAGCCAGTCGGGAGCTGCATGAACTATGCACCTAATTGGCCATAGTTGGTCATGTAGGTCATCTTAGTGAGTAGTAATGACACCAGTAGGCCGCGAGGGCCGAAGTGGGGAGTTACACGAGTCGTGGAACTCATAGGCTGCAGTTTATTATGTAGGTCGTAGTGGTGAGTAATAATAACGTTCGTAGGTTGTGAAGGTCGGAGTCAGGAGCTGCACCAGCATATGTGATGTGTCATTACCCCATTTTTGAGATTCCCTGTTGCACCGTCTTTGGTGTGCGTTGTTTCACCGTCTTCGGGGTGCATTGTTGCACCGTATTTGTGGTGCATTGTTGTACTGCATTCGGGGTGCATTGTTATACCATCTTCAAGGTAGTTGTTGCACCTTCTTTGGGGTCAGCCTGATCTCGGGATGATGCGTCGCTTCGTAGGTTGTTTCGTGCGGTGCTTCGTTGCAAGGAATAGACAGCGGTCGATGCTGACCGACGACGGTCGGTGACTGGATGAGTGATGCTGAACTTCAACTCCTTCAAGTTTCAAGCTCCTTTTCAGGCTTCAAGCTCTTTTCCCTTTTTATGTCAAGGGTGAGACTCTTTTTATAGAGTTCCAGTTGCAATTAATGAAGAAATATTAACTATTTTAATTGGACGACACCAAAAATTTTTCGTAATATAATGGGTTTTTATGGATATTTTAGTGTTTTAACAATATAGGGGTTAAACGATTTTGTCTCGTTGGATTTGTCTTGTCGATATGCTCGATTTGACTATTAACTTGCCCAATTTGAAATCCGTTTGACTTTCCAAATATTCCCAGAATGATTTCAAAAGTGGTTTAATAGCTTGATCGGGGCTTGATTTGACTGTGAATGGATCAATTTTGATACCGTTGAGTTCATCTCGTTGAGATTGTTAGTTTTACTGTAAGTTCGTTGAAATTGGAGCTCTGGATGAATTTTAATTGAAGTTTGATATTTTTTGCTCGAAAAGTTATCTTGAGATCCATGTCATGCTTTGAGATTTATGTTGGATGATGAGAATTTGTTGATTGCATATCACTATGTGTGTAAATATGAAAGTTTAGGTGTGAGATATGTAAATACATTAGAATAGTGTGCTATGTAAATGCCTCTATATAAAAATGCTTCAATTTGATATATTTTTGTGATATTTGATATGTTTTTCTTATCTTAGAGTGGTTATTTTTTTCGACATGTTTCCCTTCTCCCGGTGGGTTGTTTAAAATGATGCTATTGCCTCAAAAGATAAACTTTTAATATCTATTACAAAAAATTATGAGAAACTCACCCTCACTTGAGGCTATACTGGAAAGTGTTAATAAAATGATGTTTTTGCTTGTCTTAGACAAGCATCACGACATTGTGGTTTATGACAATAAGGTTTTATTGTGTAAATATCAAAGTTAGAGTGTTAGATATGTAAATACTTTTTTTTTTAATTTTGGTCTCATATATGTTCTATTAGGAGTGACAATTCTATGATTAGATGCTATACTCATTTTAAATTTAAAGTTGCTGATGCACTTCAAACAATTTTATGGAGGTACAATGAGCATCTTATTGGTCCACAACTCAAAACAAAAGCAATGTATTTCGTTCAAAAAAAAAAAAGTAAAAAAAAAAAAACCTGTCGCCATTGAGCCACCATATTTATCCGTAAACATTAACATTTATGAAGTATTTTGGTGGATATATACTAGAAATTCTTTGTGTTGCCCTTCTCTTCAATGTACCGATACTTTCATGCTATTTACAATTATTTTTACAAATCTATCCTCAGGATGGTTTGCAAGAGATCTTGTGACCACAAGCAAAGTCGGCCATACTTTACTGCAATTGCCCGGTGAAGTAAATGTAGAACCAACTCGCTTTATTATCGCTAATGACTGTTTCAAGTATCTTGGACTACTTGGTGAAAAAATTTCTCATATTGTCGTCGAGTCTGTCCGGGCCACTTTTGGAAGTTAGTGCATGTAATTTTATAGTTTTGTTTTTTCACTTATCAAGTCACACCAGTGGATCATTTTTTTTTTGCTTAGAAGTTTTTATTAAACAAGCAAAAATTATGAACAGGTCATTTGATTGCCTATGAAAACCTTGGAGATTGTATTCTTCAGAAGGTTCCTATTTCAAGAAATTTTATAAATACAGTCCCTGAAAGTCAAGCTTTTCCAATACCAGCACTAGGCGCTCTGTCGTATGCCTTGCGTTTGATTCAGAGGTATGTGGATATTGATTGAATTTATTTCTTGCCTATTTTTTTCTGTGCTTTTTTGCTATATTAAATTCGCCTAACATGACTTTGATAGTTCACTGATGAGACTTCATTAATATCATAATTACAAAGGAATTAATAAAAAAAATTAATATTACACCTTCTCATCCTTATATTTATAAGGATGAATTTAAAGAGGTAAAATAGCTGCTGTTAATCAAATTATGTGCTATTGTCTAGATTTTAAGTTCGAACAATCTTAGTGTCTCATTTTAAATCTCAGATAATCCTTATTATTTCATTTTAAATTACGAACAATCCCTATTTTCTCGTTTTAAGTTCCTGACTTTGTTGATTTTGTTAATTTTTTTTTATTATGTAGATTTTACTTAGAAAATTTAAGTTAAGGCGATTTTTAAAAAGTTCTCTAATTTTCAACTCCATTGATACAAGAACAATCTAGATTAACAGAACTCCTTATTGCACTGAACCATTTCGTTCTTAGCAAGTATCAGTAGATGGGATAATCTCTTGCGGGTTTTTCTCTTAAAATTTCTTTTATTGCAAACAGGGCTGTCAAAAAGGCTCGTTGTTCGCGAACAACTCATGTTCGGCTCGTTAAGAAGCTTGTGTTCGGCTCGTCAGCCAAGTTAACGAGTCGAACACGAACAACACGAACAAATATTGATGTATCACATCTACTTTAGCTTAGATTTCAAAATTTATGTCAGAAAAATGTTTGCATGTAACATACCTTGAAGCATGACATACACTGTTGATCATAGGAAATTTGTCTAGAAATGTTTTCAAAAGTTGGATCTTCAAGTTTTATGATTTTGGAAGACAAATACCAAAACATTCAAACCCATTGAAAAATATCTACTGATAGTTTTGGTTGAGTGATGATATCCCTTGCAACCTGCTCTTATAGAGTGATTATATGATAAAATATATAATGTTATAGCTAATACCTCTCGTGATGTCGTTCTTGAAGAATTATAAAAACCATAACTAGGGTGGAGTTAATTCAAAAGATCGGTAAATATCTCTTGACTCATGTGAAATATGTTATGAAACCTTGTTGGATGACCCTCTAACATTTCACCTATCCATTTATCCCTCGTGAAGGTCATGGTTTGCATGAAGTTTAAGAAAACGATTTGTAGTATTTGGTCAACAGACATACAGCTGTTGTAATAACTTTTTTGTAATGTTCTCTATTGGTAGCATCCATTGATGAAAAAAATTAGGAGCATTACTATATTATAAGATATGACAACTACTAACATTTTAACGAAATATATTATGAGCATGTCACATTTCAATACCAAACGAATGACAACACAAAAACAAAATTAAACTTTTACAATAGGTGATTGCCCTATCATAAAATAAACAAAACGTAGACACCAACGTAATGTTTCCGTAATAAGCATACTTCACCGAAAAACAAATAAAATACTTAATAACAGATCCCCCTTGAAAAGCATAGAAATGATAAAGATTAGTCATCATGATTTTCGTGGAAGAAGTGCAAGCTGTGAACTATCTGCGTAGGGTCCATAAATATGATGAACTCTCATTTGACAGGATTTTTAAGTAGCTTCATGAAGTATAAACATAATGCATATCGTTATAAACTTCAACAATTTGCTCTAAAATCTTTATTACTTCAGAAATAGATGAAGTTTTTATGTCACTAGATTCAGAAGATAAATTAGTACATGTTGTAACCAACTATGATATTTGACTCCTCAAATTTGGAGGTCCAATCTTTTTATTGTGACTTGCCCTTGCTTTTAAGGAAGGTGACATCCCAACATGACTGGATCACTGTGTTCATTAATGTTGTGCGATGATCTCTGAATTGGTTTATTGGGGTCATCTCTTTGTTCCTGTGATTCTTGAGGAGTCCAGACATTACAATCTGTTGCAACAATGACACCAAACATGAGTTCAAACCTATCCTCTAGCTCAGGTTCGATTCCATCAAATCTAAATTTATTAATATTTGACACAACTTGTCATTCATACAATCAAAAAGAAAAATAATGTTAAGTAATTCTAGGTATAACATAATAGAATTACAATTTATTTAAAATTCAACCCACCTCTAATTTCTCCTTCCATCAATCCCTTGATGCATTTATTGTGTTTTTAATTAAATCCCAACCAAGTCTGGTAGATCCTCTTTTCAGTTCTTTTAAAAAATTTTCAATCTTCTTAAAAAATTTTCAGTTCTTTTAACACTGCCGTTGCCGGTCCCAAGCCCGGATGTGAAAAGTGGAGGGTTGCGTTAGGTAGTCGACAGCCAGCGTAAAACTTGTCGAAAAAATCATGACATGAATCCTTTTGATCATTGTGTAAGTGCTAGGGCGTCCCCTGGAAGCGACGCGCTGTATAGCCTGAATACAGTGAAAAGTGTGCAAGGGCCGCTACACCGGCGCCCNGTTTGGTCATATTAAACGTCGACCATTAGATGATCCGATTAGGAGAGTAGATGTTTTAGATTCGACTTGTGTTAAGAAAGGCAGAGGTAGACCTAGGAAGACTTGGGCTTATTGTATTAAAAATGATCTTAATTTATTAGAACTAAATGAAAATATGACACTAAATAGGACGCAATGGAGAAAAAGGATTCATGTGGCCGACCCCACGTAGTGGGATTAAGGCTTTGTTGTTGTTGTTGTTGTTGTTGTTCTTATAACTGATCTCATTTATTCTTTAATTTAGTTTGGCCATACAATCTTCTAGTTTTCTTTTGAAAATTTTTTGTAATACTCTGTCAGCCTAGTGATATGCTTCTCGTGGATAAAACGAGAGAAAAAGCTCAGGAAAAACTTATGGAGGTCTACATTGGAGTCTGAAGGCCTTCATTTGAGTAGAATTAAAGTTAAATACATGGAATGTAATTTTAGTAATAGTAGCTCTAGTGACAGACGTGTAACTTTGAGTGATCAAATTATTAAAAGGTGTAATGATTTAGATATCTCGAGTTTGTTGTTCAAAGTGATGGTGATATAGATGTGGATGTTAATAGTTGAATTCAAGTTGGTTGGTTGAAGTGGAGGATGCTTCGGGCTTTTTGTGTGATAGAAAAGTATCGCTTAGACTGAAAGGAAAATTTTATAAGACGATGGTGAGACCTGCAATGCTCTATGGCGCTGAATGTTGGCTTTTAAAAGAGAAGCATAATACTAGACGGTGGTGAGACCTGCAATGCTCTATGGCGCTGAATGTTGGCTTTTAAAAGAGAAGCATAATACTAAGTTAAGTGTTGCCAAGATGAGAATGATTAGGTGGATGAGTGGCTTTACACTTAGAGACAATGCGAAATGAATATATCCGTGATAGGGCTGGTGGGTGTAGCTCCTGTGACGGAAAAAAATTAAAGAAAGTCGTCTTAGATGGTTTGGTCACATTAAGCGTCAACCATACGATGATCCGGTTATGAGAGTAAATGTTTTAGATTCAACTTATGTTAAGAAAGACAGAGGTAAACCTAGGAAGACTCGGGCATATTGTAAAAAAATGATCTTAATTTATTATAACTAAATGAAAATATGACACTAAATAGGATGCAATGGAGAAAAAAGATTCATGTAGCCGACCCCACGTAGTGGGATTAAGGATTTGTTGTTGTTGTTGTTGTTGTCTGTCTGTCTTCTTTGTTGAAATGTATTGTTGGCCTATGACCTAATTCTTTCTTTATCAAGCACATGTCAAAAAAAATCATTTTTTTTCTCCCAAATAGTAGATGATATGTTTTCTCTTGTGTTACCCATTTGTTAATGTATCTGGTAGGTTAATATATGATTTCAAATGTTTTATGATAATGATTTATCTGTTCGTGTTCGGCTTGTTTTGGATCGAAATACTACTTATCATATATATATATATATATATATATATATATATATATATATATATATATATATATATATATATATATATATATATATATATGATTAGTATTTTTAAAAAAATTAGTTGACTACAAGGATACAAAGATTTATAATCAATTAAAAGTATTAATTAAGAAAATAGAATAAAACTTATTAAATTAGATTCAAATGATATTTTAATATAAACAATAATTTTTAAATCTTACCCCAATCCTTAACATCATATGGCTACAAGATTAGGGTTGTCAAAACGACTCTTTGTTCGTGAACTCCTGTTCGGCTCGCTGAGCAAACGAGCCGAACACGAACACATTTTTTGAGCTTGAAATATAAACGAGCCGAACACGAATTGAGCCTCATTTACACCCCTAGTTAAGAGTGTGGGGACTATTTTAATACTTTTTTAAACTATGGGACAAAGATGACCATATGTAAATAGTCAACTGGCTGTTTTGACACTTTACTCAATTGTTTAGCATGTTTCTGAAGTTAGCCTCTATAATGGCTCCAATTTACTATAATTTTGAAAACATTGATCTACTAAGAAAATATTTTTAAGTTCATAGTCAAAATACTATGGTTATACAATTTTCATAGCGAAAATAGTATAAAATATAATGCTGAATTATTGTTTTTTTTGGCAGGTTTGAATTTAAATGTAATCATGAGGAATGGTTAAATAATGTGAAACCCAACTTGGGTCCTGGAATATCAGAAAGAGTAATGGATGCCCTGGCATCAACAGATGATAATTTAGAAAGCTGCTGGAAATTAAAGACCGAGTTCAAGGCTGCTTTGACTGATCTTTTGGGAGTTACAATTCTTAAATTTTAAATTAAATTTTTGGTTTCAGACTACTTAGTTTTTGCAAACTAGTACCTCTTTGGCAACATTATAGTGTAATTCTTCTCTTGTTTCTTTATTCAGGACTACGGTGTCCTTGTAATACCTACCGTTCCAGGGCCACCTCCAAACCTCAACCTGGATGGTATTACATTGAGCGACTTTCGTGCCAAAGCTTTCAGTTTGCTAGCCGTTGCAGGCATGTCTGGCTTTTGCCAGGTAATCAAATTTGAATTTTCCTTCCTTTTATATTTGATACAATACAGTCATAATCCGCTCCAAGTTTTAATTAATACCATCCAATTTCTATGTATTTACATATCTAACCTTTAAACTTTACTTTTTACACTTGTACAACTCAAATCCTTCATATCACATCACAAATACCACTTATTTAACTTTTAAAAAGTGAAATACACCTTTTTATGCATAGGTAAGGGCCCGTTTGGGGCAGCTTATAAGCGCGACGCCGCCTCACCGTTTGTTTCGCGCGTTGAAGATGCATTTATCAAAACTCCGTTTCCTATTTTTCATTACACGCGGATCGCGGGGCTAGCCCCGCGATCTGCGTTCCTTTATCGCGTTTAGCCCCCAATTACTCCGCTGCCCCTTCCCAGATTCGACATTGCTTCTTTCTTCTTCCTTCGTTCGCGATTTGGGACTCTTCTTTTGCTTCTTCCTTCTTCGGCACTCCTGCTTCTTCATTCTTTGGCACTCCTTTGTTCGCGATTTGCGGATTCTACATGCGTTCGAATGGTTGTTTACTCCTGTGCCCTCCTACTGTCCGCCTTCTTCTTCGCTCGGTGTCCCTCGCCTCTCTCCCTCGCCCTCACCTCTTCTTCCCCAAAGCCCTCACCTCTTCTTCCCAAGCGCGAAGAAGCTAAAGGAAGAGCCGTGATCTATGTAGAGGCCGTGCCACTTAGGGCTCCTCGTGGTCCGACACAGATGCTTGTGTCGACTGCTTACTCTCTCGGAGCCTGGGATTTGCAGCACTTCATGGTCATCGTTAAACCCAGCTGTCCTCATTCTCACGTCCTTTTGATTCATCCCGTTCTTGCTTTGATTTATCAAATTTCCTGCTAACTTTTTTATCTAAAAAAAATGAGATTTTTGTGAGTTCTGCTTTCTTTCCGTTTTATTCGAGTAGGGTTTTTAATGTATTCTCCTGCATTGTACACAAATACTGAAATTCTATGTATGGTCTAAAGAAGAAGCAAATAAAGTTAAAATAAAATGGATGAACGATCTTCTAATGATGAGAGAACATTTCTCAGTAATGAAAGAATATCGATACATAATGATGGCACAAAAAAAAACCACACTCAACATACACATGAACGATCTTCTAATTCTATTTTCTTGTAAGTGGAGGCAGCAGTGGAAAATATTTTTATTGGAAGATTTACATATATACCACTTAATTTCTATGTATTTACATAAATAACGCCTAAACCTCAATTTTTAGATGCACCACCTTTTCTATGCATGAAAATGTTCATTTCACTTTTTAAAAATTGTAATGGTGGTACTTTTTATGTGATATGAAAGATTTGTGTGGTATAAATGTAAAAAAGAAAACTTTAGTTGTTAGATATGTCAATTCATAAGAAGTGGGTGTTATGTATGTAAAGGTCCCATTACCTGGCTTTATCTCATCATGTTTGCTGACTTAAAACTTGGTTTTGTTGACTGCATCTGTTAAAACTAGAAAACCTATTCTCGCTTGTCTGGTCTTTAGTTTTGGTTGTCTTGCACTGGCTTTCAATTTTCTTGATGCATGAAATGAGAATAATTTCTCTTGACAACGGTACTTTTCATTTGGTTAGGTTGGTGTTTATTTCTTATATTTATAATTTTGGCACGATAGAAAAGGAGCATCCAATTTGCTTGATTTTACTCAGGTAAAGAATAAGTAGATAAACCACACTATCAATAAATAAGCAAAGAAATCAAAATTCTTTTCAAAATCGTTTCAGTTAAATCACAAAAAGTGAGTGACATATAAGCTTGTGATTTGTTGGTTGCAAAAAGATGGATTTCATACTTCTGCTCACAAAGGGAAGCCATATTTGTTATATAAGCTATTTACAAAACGCACTAACCAAACAGCTAAACAACTTATTCAGAACATGGGCAGAATGATTCTTTTTTTAGTATCAGATATTTTCTAAACGCATAAACCAAACAACCAGCCAGCTTATCCGGATCAGCTACTCATTAGCAGTTTATCAGGATAAACTGCTTATCAGCATAAGCTGGATAAGCTGCAGCTGCCCCAAACAGACCCTAAGATGACATTTATAAAAAATGAAATTTAGGTGTGAGATGTAAATCCATAGGAATTGAGTGGTATGTATGTAAATTTTTCGTCTTTTTTCTTTCTGGCATTGTATACAGATCTCTGTTCCACTGGGGATGCAAAATGGCCTTCCTGTTTCAGTTTCTCTGTTAGCAAGACATGGAGCAGATTTTTTCCTTCTTCATCTTGTTCAGGCCTTCTATCAAACTGTAAAAGAACGAGCTGCTGCTATTTGGGAATCCGATTTGTGAAGAACATTTGGATAATTACTGTAATTTCTGTACACATTCTGCTTAATTACAGTAATGAACGGTAATGATTCTGGAAATACAAATAAACAGTGATGTGTTGCTTTGAAAAAGAGGTGCATTCATGCTTATTATCACTTGAGAAAATCTAGAGAAAATCTTATTCTAGAGCACCTTCAAGGATTCTTAGGGCCCAGAAGCTGTAAATCATGTTCTTTTTACATTCATACCACCCAAATCTAACATTATATCAAATAACTATCGCCCCTAATTTTTAAAATTGAAATTCATCTTTTCATGCATAGGCAAACACAAGGTGTTATTAGTGTAAATATCAAACTTCTGGTGTTAGATATGTTAATACATAAGAATTATGTGGTATAGGGGCATTTACATCTCTACCACACAATTCTTAGGTATTTACATATCTACCACACAATTCTTATGAATTTACATATCTACCACCTGAAGCATTATTCCCTTGGATGTGAGATAAAATCCACTGGCACAAATTTTAGTCCTAAACTTTGCAAAGTTAAAAAACAATAAAGTTGATCTTCATGTTTCACATAACAAATAACTGCCAATTAAATTCATAAAAATCTATTATAATTCTTCAGCATTAAGTATAAGAACAAGTAAAATTCACTATTCCTCCTAAAAGCAACCTTAGAGCTTATTATCTTCTAAAATTTAAGTCAATCATACACAAATTTTCATACAATCTAATGTCGATGTATAAAACAACTACATATATTGTCAAAACACAGCCCATCACAGGATGAATATAAACTAATCTCTGGCCTACATCAAAGTGAATCTATTTATAAAAAGAAAAGGCAAGAACATTTCTAGAATACAATTTTACATTACCGAAGTATGTAACAAAAGCAAAAAGCTGCAACTACTGCAATGCTGCTTATTATATAAACCCTATCAAACCAGCTTTCATTCCTGATTTTCTCCTCTTTAAACTCATTCTGAGCCTTCAAATACAAGTGACAGTACTCCAACACTTCCCCATAGTTTCTGCTCCTCCTGCAACTCAAAGCTTCTTTTAAAACAAGCAGACTATTCCGCCCATTAACATGAGCTCCCGCCATATTCTCCACCTGCATACTCAACTCAGTTAATCTCAGACCTGTAGCCATACCACCCTCTCCATTCCCTGCACCCACAATACTAAATTTCATCACAATGATGCATTCAGCAACCTGACATGGGAGAATGTCTTTCGCCGGAAGAATCGATCCAAATCGAAGAACGAAGTTTCGATCAGTCGGCCAATGCCTCTGCCCCCCGAGCGGTCTCCAGCTCGCAAGATTCGCTGCTTGCTTCAATCTTTTATTCACAATGATCCAGCTCAGCACAATTCCCTCGTGCAAATCCCTCCACAATCTCCCATCTTTTCTCTCTCTCTCTAAAGATGTGATGGGCGGCAAACCGTCATCAACTGAGAGCAGAACATCACCATCCTCGTTACCGGTTCCATCTGAATAGCGGAGAAGGTCGATTCGAAATGGGCAATTATGAAACCAACCATTAGAGCCGTCAGAATCAGGAATTCCCCATAAGACGTTTGAATATACTGTTTTCTCCTTATACCTCACATCAACAATGGAAACAAAATCAGAAGGGAAGATTGTTTCATTTTCATCACTGTCCCCATAGTAATCATCCTCGTTCCAATCGGAAGGATATGGAAGATTGTCGTCGGGTTGAACGGCGGGGATGTCCTCGTTGACGATAAGGGGGAAGCAATCGGCGTAGAACCTTCTGAACCCACCAATGGAGGAGATGAGACTCCTAACATCATCTCTATGAGTTGAAGGCCAAAGAGAACGGCATGCGTTTTCCCAGAGTACTTCCTCTTTTGATAAGGAACAGAAGTCAGCACAAGTACAAGCAGCTTTCGCTAGAGAAGGACCGTCGAGACGGCGAAGTATGTCGTATAGAAGATCACTGCTCAGTGATGTTGAGCTCTCTATTTTTGTAGTTGCCATGCTGTGGTTTGGTAACTTATATCCGTTTGGAACTGCTGCAATTTTTTATAAAGATGGTTATAAAGTTATGATAAGAAAAACAATTTTCAGGAAGTTTGCATGTGAATTATAAATATTTGTTTTTTAGAAAGTCAAACAGCAGTTTCCTTAAAGCTACCATACTTTACAAATCTGATTGTAAAAAGTAACTTCTTATCAATAGAATTTCTAGAAAACTGCAAGAAAATAATTCCTCAAACATAACTGTGGTGGCGGTTTGAAATACAAAGCAGACATAAAAGTGTCCCACATAGACATAAAAGTTTCCTAATCATCGATTCTGATACAATTAGAGAACCTCTCTTTGAAGCAGGTTTTTTACTAGCATGGATTGTGGAGAGCCAAAGCAAATTGTCAAAAAGCGTTTACAAATATTAGTTGGGTGAGTCAAATGGAAGTTTGAATTAAAAGAACTGTGAAGAACATCAATTACAACGAGATTCAAAGTACTGTATTTGATAACGGCTGTAAATTGAATTGCCTTGAAGCTGGATTATATCTGTTGTACGGCCTCCAAATTAGGGCCTGCGTCAATAATGATTAAGAGAAGACTTGGAGAAACCTAGAAACAGCTATTACCCCATATTGCTACTGGAAGGAGAAATTAGTTTCTCATACTTTACTCTTTAAATTTTTGAAAACCGGATCACTTGTTGAATCACTTATTGAATCGGAAGGAGATATTTGCAGTAATTTAATATATAATATTTTAAAACAATACACTTCACCATTGAATATTTTAAATATGATGATGGCATGATTATTTTTTCTGTAAGCAGTTAAACACTTGTATAAATGCATGCAAAAACATCTAGTGCATTGCCACTAACTTGGAACGCCAAAAACAAAATATAAATTATAAGAAATTTCACCAATCTCTTCTTATGTTTATAAGCGTTCAACTTCAAATTAAGATTATCTAAATTTAAATAGCTTTGCTATTCTAAATTTTTATTTCTAGCCATTAGATCAAAATAAAAATATCATAGATGGATCAAATCTTAAGACCAGACAGTTTATCAAAAGGTTCACCGATTCCTCGGTTTGGCCATCGAATTCAATCGATTTTGGCTGGTTATGTACAAAAGGAGTTTTGGAATTAGATCAAACTGACGGGAAGACCAGCTCAGGATTGAATCGGCCAGTATGATTTGATTTTTATAACCTTTTTTTACTTCACGCAGAGAAGATGTAAAAAAAATTAGGTTGACAATGACAAGGGCACACAAAAGATAAATTGCAATAAATCACCATTCATGATTTTCTCTTTATCAAGCATGAAAAATGGGAGATTAATCAAGTAGAGTGACAAAAAAAAAAAAAAAGAAATATAAACCATAATAACATGAAAAATATCAACTCAAATTTTCCATCAAGCACAAGATGTAAGACGAAGCACAACATTACTAATATTTATATTCTAGACAAACCAGCTGCCACTATGTGCACTAAAGGAATAAAATGAAGAGAAATTTTGTGCAGGTCTAAAATATTAAAAGCTTATTTGGTTAGGTGCATTTTGAGTGCGGTGTGTAAAAAAAATATAACAGATTTAAATTTTAGGTGTTTGGTCATATGGAAAATAAAACCAAAGTAATTTGTTGACCCATCTGGCGTCCGCCTTTGGTTTATTTTAAGTGTATTTAAAATTTACCGGAATTAGGTGAATTCTAATACAATGTATTGTAAATAAAATACTTTGTAACCACAAATGATTGCAATGTCCAATATGAAGACTGTATGTAGCAGAAAGTACCAATGGCTAGACAAACTAAAATAATACCTCTCCCCTTCCAATTTCTACACGTTCTCCATGTTCTGTTTCATGAAGCTGTTGTGCACAATAGAATGTTTACAAATGCAACATAAGGTTTGCTAGTTTACATTTTCGAAAAATTTAAATGGCGCAAGAAAGTTTTAGCATTGAATGAAACATAATATATTTGGAAATTCAAATGTTAAGCAAGCAGAAAATATTAAGTTAGAGAAATGAGATGGAGCTGTTGTACACAATAAAATGTTTACAAATGCAACAAAAGGTTTGCAAATTTACGTTTCCGAAAAATTTGAATAACGCGAGAAAGTTTTAGCATTGAACGAAACATAATATATTTGGAAATTCAAATGGTCATAAGATAAATGCAAAAAATAGTTCAAGCACACAGATAATATTAGGTTAGAGAGCTTTTGTACACAATAGAATATTTACAAAAGCAACCTAAGGTTTGCAAATTTACATTTTTAAAAAATTTAAATGGCGCAAGAAAATTTAGCATTGAATAAAACATAATATATATGAAAATTCAAAAGTTCATTAGATAAATGCAAAAAAATAATTTAAGCACGCCGATAATATTAAGTTAGAGAAATGAGATCTTGCTAATCTTATAAATAGCATAAACCAAAGTTCATGATAAATTTGGGGCTATTAGGTATAATTTTTAGGGCAGAATTTAGAAAAAATTAGCTTAAATCTTGCAGCAGCAACAACAACAACAAAGCCTTTATCCCACAAGTGGGGTTGGTTACATGAATCCCTTTTCTCCGTTGTGTCCCATATTGAGTGTCATATTTTCATTTAATTTTAATAAATTAAGATCATTTTTTATATAACATGTCCAAGTCTTTTAAGGTTTACCTCTACCTTCTTAACATAAGTCAAATCTAAAATATCAACTCAATCATCAGTAGTTGATGTTTAACTATGACTCTCTTTAATCTTATCGCGGGCTTCGAAAATTCATGGCCGCTTCCTCGAAAACTCTCTGTATTTATTATTTTTTTTATTTTGTTTTTGAAAGAGCTTTGGAGGGTCAAATTTTTCAGAAGATAGATTAGATTGTAATTAGGACACTAACCGGAGATTTTGCCCTTATTTTGCAAAGATTTTTTAATCTGGGGTTCAAGGTTTTTCATAGACGAAGGCTCATATAATTAATTATCCCTCTTGATAATATGAGAGCACTTTTGATTAAGACTAGTCATTAAAAATTGAATATTCAATATATAATAGCAGCAATCTTAGGATTTTAAATTGTATAATCTATCACTTGCAGCTTAAAGCGGATGGTGATGTGAATATAGAAATACACGTAATGTGACATTAGCTCTTGATGAGTTGAAGTTGGTGAAAATTTTGTCACTTCAACAAACTATTACAGAGGTGGATGAAATTTTGCAAAGTTTTTAGTGATTGATTTTAATTTGGACGATTTGGTTGATTAATTTAAAAAATCTTGATTTAAAAGATTAACTTCTCTGGTTGAAATATTCTATCAACTCGGTCATCATCAAGGAGTTAAACATTTTAAAGTTTAATATTTGAAGGAGGCATTTAGTTGTGTTTGTTTATACTTTTAAGGTATGAGTCCTATCAACTCTTGTCCTTACAATGAGAATAATCGAACTAGATGATTTGAACTTGTAAAATATTTTCTTTAGGGTTTGAATATTTATTTCAAAATTACTAGACTCGTCAACTGTAAAAGAGAAGCATAAATTTAATTGTTTATAATATATTTATAAACAGTTATGACATGAGAGCGGAGGTAAGTAGGATCTAATTAATTACTTGATTTATTTATTTATTTTCCTCTCATTTTTTTTTAAATTTTAGAGGTAAACACTTGTCTGCCCCTCAAAACTGCTCCAACTCTTTCACAGATATATTTGTTTCACCTCAGCATTCTGATATCAACAACACTTAATTTTATGCTTCTCTTTTACAGGCCAACATTTCGAGCGATAAAACATTGTAGGTCTCACCACCTCATAAAATTTTTCTTAAAGTTTNTAGAGGTAAACACTTGTCTGCCCCTCAAAACTGCTCCAACTCTTTCACAGATATATTTGTTTCACCTCAACATTCTGATATCAACAACACTTAATTTTATGCTTTTCTTTTACAGGCCAACATTTCGCGCGATAAAACATTGTAGGTCTCACCACCTCATAAAATTTTTCTTAAAGTTTAAATGGTACTTATATCTTACACAATAGGTCAGATGCATACCTCCACTTCAACCATCCTACATGGACTCTACTAATAACATCCCTCATATATCACCATTACTTTGAACAATAAACTCGAGATATCTATAATGTTCACTCCACTTATTGACTTGATCACCCGTAGTTACAACCACACCACTAGATCTACAACTATTAAAATTACATTCCATGCATTCAGTTTTAGATCTACTAGAATGAAAATCTTTATACTTTAAAGTTAACCTCAAGTTTTTCTTGAACTCTCTCTAGTCTTATCCATAAGGACACCATCAACAAAAAACATAAATCAAAGTACATCCTCTTGTAAATGTGTATTATAAACATCCATAACTAAAGCAAAGAGATACTTGATGTAATCCAACTGAAATAAGATAATACTTTGTCAATCCTCCTTGCATTTGAACACAAGTAACAACTCTAGCATACATATATTTATGACTTGAATATAAGCAACACCTTTATTTTCTAGAAATATTCAAAGTATTTCTCTTGGAATCTTAAATAAGTTTTTTTCTAAAAAAAAAAAAAATCATATGTAGATTCTCTTTACTGTCTCAGTACTTCTCCTCCATCTAACCTCTCAATAAATATATAGCTTCCATAGTAAAATTGTTCGACATTAATACAAACTGATTTTTTGTATCACATGGCAACCTATTAGATATTTACTTCAAAGCATAGAAATATATATATCTATCTGTCCATCTAAAAATATCTAAGTAAATCTTCATCGTTAGGCACGAGATACAACAAGAAAAGCCATCTACATCGGTAAAACTCTACCAGAAAGCATCCAATCATCCGAATCTTCTAATTTTTTGAGCCATGAAAACCCTAAACAGAAACAAGAAGACTCTCATACTTCGCACCAAGACAATGAAGGTAAATCGTAACATATGAAGCTAAGCTGATTTACATCAGAAATTTCTGCTCCAAACGCAAATTTGAAAAGCGAAACACTAAGGCGCCATTGGAAAGAAAGAGAAGCGCTCCCACCGCCCCTTTTCCCTTCACGTACGCCCACCATCTACAACTCGCTAGCATTCAAAATACGCAGAGAAGAATGTGAAATCAACTCACCTCGCCGTCGACATTAAGCCTTATTTTGAAGACGGAGAGCTTCTCCTGAATCCCCAAATCCGATGGCAGGAAGTCAGTGCGCAATTTGCAAGGCAAACCCTAAAATTGAATCGGATGCGGACGAAGTTTTGATTTATTTTTAATTTAAATCAAGGTTTAATATTTAAATAAAATTAAAAAAAATGGTTTTATCTTGATCCACTTACTCATAATTTTTAAATAATTCATCAGTAATTGCCTTATAATTGTTAATAATTGCTAATTTCATTAATGGCGACTGCTACAACCTTCCCTTTGGATTATGATGTTTAACCTCCTAAATTATTATTATTATTATTAATGCTCAACTTATTTATTTTAGAACTAAATAAATTCATCATTAATTTTTAAGAGCAAAATATACTTTTTCATGCATTGATTTGTCACACTAAAAGTTGGTAAATGTAAATATCAAACATTAAACTTTGGTATGTATGTAAATTAAATGATCAAATAATATTTGAATTATAATCGGATTAAGTTTTTTGATTAGATGAATCTAATAAGCCAATGACATTTAGTTTTAAGGATATTATGACACTTAAATTAAGGAATAACAGACTTTGATCAGGGTGATCAACAAGAGTTATCATCTAAAGTGTTTTAGGTATTTTTGCTAAATTAATTAAAATGTAACTTACAAAACTATAAGTAGTTTTTCATTCTTTATATAAAGGAGGGCTCAAACTAGAAGCTAAACTTAAGGAGTTTTGGGAAACCTCTCCCTAATTATCAACATAAGAAATCACTATCGATAATCAACATTTTTAAACCACCATTAACTAATTATTTTTATGAACTGGTGTCTCTAATCATTATTGTTTGACTATCATTGCTTAATTACATTATCCTAACCATCATCAATCAATTACGTTCAATCGAGTATTGTCACTAAAATACATGGCTTGATTACTCTATTATGCTAAATTTGTCACTCATCGTTGCTAATGTTATTAAAGCACACCATTACTTATAAGACCAATATATATTGTCAACACATGCAATTATTTACATGATTGATGCATGCTATTGTCAATTGTGCTGCTGCCTACTGACTTTATTGCTAGTCGTCACTATTAATATTAACACTCATCATTGTTAATAAAATCAACAAAAATTGTTAATGTTATCTAATTTTTGACATCAACATTATTCTCTTGTTAGTAAGAGAGAACAATTGAATAAAACATAAATAGTTTCTTGAAGATAACTCCAGCTCCTCAATGCTACTTCAATGAATATATTTTTCACATTTTTTGCCAACTACATTATAATACCACCTTCCTTAATTATAATGAATGATATCATTTGTAATAATACCATACATTAATGGAATCATCATAACTAAATTAGGCTCATTATCTTTTTTCTTCATTTCTAAGTTGTTACATAAATATTTTGATGTATCTTACTACTTTTATATCTTCTTATGTGTTAGATCTTCGTACAAAATTAAGATGTGAAACATTCTCATTGCACTCCCATGAATACATACATACATACATACATATATATATATATATATATATATATATATATTAAAAGATGATTTTGAACTATTTATCTTATACATGTGTATGCTAATCCACTCATTTATCATTTTTTTTAAAAATGAGTAAAATTAATTGAAAATTAATACTCATATCCACATCTGTGTAATGGCAGAGCTCCCAACCACATGATTAACAATTAAAATCACATCACCAACTTGTGATTTTTAATTAATTAGAACAACAAAATAATAATTTTAATTCAAACAGTAACCTCGCCCCTTTTTTTATTTGGAAAAACTGGAACATGGCTGATTTCATTAAAGTGGCACCACCTAGCAAGCCACATGCTGCTTGTCTCATCCTCAAATTGAATCCAGATATGTTCTCTTGCAGGATTTGATGCATTTTGAGATGTGACGTGAGTTACTCTTTCATAGTCGCATGAGTATGTTAACGCTATTCAAGCATTAATCTTTCAATGTAAATTTATAAATACATTATTAGCTTCCAGTAATATTTCAACTAAACTGCAATTGCATATTGGGAAATTTATAATAACAAGGTGATAATTTTCTATCATAATATTACACAAAGATTTGCACTCACATGCTCATAAGAGATTAATGGTTTTTATATAAGAAATCAGGAAAGAGAAAAATCAAAATGTCTAAAATATAGTTTAAATAATATATTATATGAATGAAAACTACATGAATGAAATCATCCAATTGGAGATATGATTCTGAACATTAGATTATTCATTTTGTTATGAGTGTAATTTGTTGAAATTGAGAGAGATGATGTGCACTAGTGTTGGATGTAATTTTTAGAAATATTGTGGGCGATCGAAAAATTTCTTTGATGATCTTTTTTTGGTTGAATTTTAGTAAGAGAAGCGTCTTGTTCGAACAATTGGTGGAAGACTAACTCTTCTCTGCCCTCCGAATATGAGGGAAGCTTCCCAAAATTCTCCATATTTTGCCACTTGGGATCGAGCAACTTATGCTTTACAAAACTCTCGATCTTGAGAGAAGTGTCGACTATAACCTGACGAGAAAGACTCTCGACATATGCCTCCCTAGTGACCATCGAAGACATTTTTTTTCTTTCAGCTCTCTATTTTCCTTCTAAGAGCCGCTACCTGTTCCTCATGCTGTTGGGCATCTATTTTCTTCTCCTCAAAGGAAAGCTTTAATCTCTCTTTTGTCATAGAAAGTTTTCGTTTCAACTTCTGAGCCTGCGAGGCAGACCGCCCAACGTCCTCCTCGGCTTGGCTAGGACAAGAGCTTGCAAACGTGAAACCTGTCAGGCATAGGCATGAGAACAATCAACTGCTTGGAACATGTCCCTTTTGTCCATAGACTTCAAGTTCCTCTCAAAAACCACGAGACCAGAACATGTCAATTAGAATTGAGGGGTATTCTTCATTCAGAGGGTTGGTAAGGAACCACTCGATCCCCTGCCAATAAAAGCGTTGTGACCGTTCGTCCAAACACCAGCTACTTGATCGTGTGAGAAAACCAACTCAAGCGGAACCACCCTCTCTTGCACAGGAGAAGGGGCAAGTTGACATCAGAGACATGAGGCTTTCCTTCCCTCTGAATGTCATCACTCTTCAACTGATCCATGACCCCTTGTCCCTTCTCAGAATCGGTCTTAACAGAGATAGGGCGGGAGGTTCGACTTGCCTCACCTTGCTCCTGTTGAGGAAGCACCCCCCCC
>NEWO01000054.1:2156050-2186379 GCA_003013225.1 Phalaenopsis aphrodite
TGTTATATGTATGTAAAATTCTCTTTATATATATAAAAAAAGAAGTGAGAATAAGATAAATTATAAACCCTAAGTTTAGGCATTTGTCATATGCATGTATAATCAAACTTAACATATTTGACTAAATTAAAATCTAAATTGGATTTGTCATATGCAAGCATAATCAAACCCTACGTTTAGGCATTTGTTTAGTCTAATTATATGTTATTTGAGCAAAACTTAATACAACCATTAATTAAGCTTAATTAACTTCAATCAAACAAACCATAACCTAATTTTTTTTTTAATAAGTGTTATATGATATTACCCTATTTAAAGATGGCTAATCATCCATTTATTTAACCTCAAAATTGGTTTTGCATTAAATGAAAACTAAAGCCCTTATTGGACCCATAAATCCCTAATTAGCTCTAGTATACCTTTTTAAGCTTTTAACTTGCAAATATAACTGCTTTTAGTATCTAATATAAGGCTTATGTGACAAATATAACCGAAGCCTAATCTAATTTTGTTAATAAAAGGCTTATTATTCTTCAAAAACCCAAACCTTTTACTTTAAACTTTAAGCCTCTTAATCATCCTTAACACTCAATTAACACCTCACATAGTTAGTGAAAGGCGTACAATAGTTTATTTGAGTGAGCGAAGAGGTGTTTGGGTCACTGCTCAGGGTTTGAAATTCTCTAGAATATTGAAGAAAGAGAGAGTAAACCAAGCAAAACAGTCCCCTCGTACTAAGAAGGCATGGGAACCATCAAGCACACTGATGGGGCACTCCCATACACAAAGTACAAAAGGAGGCGGGTTAAATTTTATATATACATTGAATCTTATTGCAGATCAACTATATAGTAATTATTTCGTTACGTTAATAGACTGTGGGCTTGGAATGAGATCCCTCCACTGCCGAGTTACATGAGCGTACACAAAGACGGAGTTGGAACAGGTATGGATTGACAACAAATCTCAAGTGACCTAGATAATTAATAAGTGCAGCTCCTTTATAGTTTATTTATCCTCTAAGTGTTCTTAATCAATCTCTTATAAGAGACCTCTCAAAAGCTGAAGAAAAACTGATCCCAACAACTGGACGGTATTACGATCCGAGATCATGACTCGTCCAAGTAAAAGCTATGAAGGGAGGTTGTCGAAGGCAGGAGAAATGGTCGAGTCTGCGGGTTGGAGTCTCAAGCGCAGGCCTACGACAATCATCCCTTCTCCGTCATATTTCGGGTTGTTGTCCTCAATTTTTGATGCCACGCATGTATGATATCTAATTGAATGACTCAAGCCTATTCACAAACCATTCATGATATCTTGTAGCTCAAGACATCCATCTGGATCTCTTGGTAGGTGTTTTGAGCATGGACCTAAGGTTGGTGTCAGTTCGACCCTACCCGGGAAAGTCCACCTTTGAGTGATGTCAATTCTAATATGGGAAATAGTTGATATCCATTCCAATATTTGAAGAACTTAATACTTCTATTTGGATCCTTCGGTAGTCAAGGGTAGTCACAAAATGCTTGCATTTTTTGGGAAAATTGGTGTTCAGATCGATCTACCAACATGGGGGTCTAGAACGCCTGTCATAACTATAATTCCCAATTTGAAACTCTTAGAAAGTTCAATTTTGAGCTATGGGATTAAATTTTAGAAAATGTAGCTTCCAGCAGCTTTCGAATCAGTCAGAATCGTTTAAATGGTGTAAGGGAAAAAATTTAGGGTTTTGGGCTACCCGGGTCGTATTTGGCCCTGGGCAACAATTTCAGCTCAATGTGACCAATCCTTGGTGCTCAAACCAATATTGGAGAACCTATTTTTACTCTTGGATCGTGTCTGGTAGTTCGAGGATCCATAAAAAGCCAATCACATGAAGTTTTGAGCATGCGAAAGAAAAAAAAATGGAAAAAAGGCAAGCCGCTCTTAGGAGGTTTGGGTGCACAACGCCCAAAATGGGCGCCCACCACCCAAAATGGGTGCCTAAGCACCCAAACAACTATTTGGCATCTCCCAAAGAAGTGCATGCTGCACTTTGAGTGCTCAAGGGACCATATTGTTTGCTTTCTTGCCCACTTCCTCCATAGCTATACTCTGGATCGCTATTTTGGCCTATGGACGCTTGAGCGCCCAATTTTCTTTTTGCAGATCATCGCCAACATGAGAGCACTCCAGCTCTATGAAATTTTAGCTACACTTATGCCTAATAGGAAAATGTTATAAACCTAGATGTGATCACTTTCGTGCCTGTTTTGGTGCTCGAGTGTCTGACATTCAAACTCTATATTTTGAACCAACGAACGATTTTCTTCTCCAAAAATAATGATCAAAATTCCATGACACCATCCTTTGCCTAGTTCTTAACCAAATAATGGAAATGGGGAGGGAGATAACCCTTTCTTCATGTATTGAGCTATCGAGTTTATTCTTGAGTGAAGCAAACATCCCCTTAGGCAGAGGAGTTGAAGAAGAGACCTCTAGCTAGTTTTTGAGCGAGCAAACAGATAGCTTGAGAGCAGAGAGTAGAAGAAATTTTCTCATCTCCTTCAGAAATAAGAGTCAGGGAGAAAAACTGGTCTTCTTCCTCCACTTTTCAACATCGATCTTTATTGGCTTCTCCTCTTCTTCTTCTCTTCATGACACTTTGTGGCATCTGAGAGAGAGCTCTTTGGTAAGGAGAGCCTCTTCCTTATTGAAAAAGGAGAATGTCAATGGCTTCGTCATCCTCACTGTGAAGGAGCATGAACAAGCCCAGAGAATGCATCATCAACCACTGCATCAGTGAGAAAGCCTTGAAACCCATGTATTTTCTTTCCTAGAGCCTGCTAGGTCTGGTTGATAGAGGATTTATCTTAGGGTTTTTGTAATAGATAAAAGCCCCATAGGTTAGGAGCTCTTTTCAATTCCCCCTACGAACCTCTAAGTGTTTTCTCCATACCCTTAGCACCTTAACCCAATTTTTCGGGAGACTAGCAACCCCGTGGTCATTTGGTAGCTTCGTCGCTTGATGAATGAGATGAAGCCATTTTGAACTAGAGAATGAGTAATTTCTTTGATTTCTCATTCTCTAGATTACTAAGACTATGTCTATACAAGAAATCCTTCACTTTTGTGAAAATTTTCTTTTACGAAAAGGTTTCTGCAATTTACCGAACGACTAGAGGTAGTCCCTCCGTGATGACGAGTAATAGATGGTACCTACGACTTCATCATTTTACCCGAGGTTCTTTTGCAAGATCGCTAGGTTGAGTATGTTTTGTCGTCAATAATATGTGGCCTTCATTTGTTTACATGTTCTTGCATTCATATAGTGCATTGCATGAGTTTTAAAAATGCATTAAAATATCCATTTTTGCATGTGGGGCGACCAACCGCCTATGTCAGCGCGATCAATTACCGTTCATCGACTCAATCAATCAGTTGCAACTGGGCCAATCATATCCATCGACACTTTTCATCGACTTGGTCGATCGGCTGCCACTGGCTTGATCTTCCCAATTGACCTTTTCCCGTTGATTTGATTGATTGGACACCACAGGTTCGATTGTGTAAATAACCACCATTCATCGATTGGCCACCCACGTCAACCTGATTGACACTCTCCATTGACTCAATCAATCGGCCAACATCAGCTCGATCGTCTGATTGAATCTTTCTTATCAATTTGATCGATCAACCGCCACTAGCTCGATCATGTCAATCAACTATCCTTTTTTGTTCAACCACCCATGTAGGCCCAATTGACTAGGTCAATCGGCTACCACCGGGCCAATCGTCCCGATCAATTTTCCTGTTAATTTAATCAATTGATCGTCAACAATTCGATCACGTCAATCTATCATCCTTTATCGATTGGCCACCTACGTCGGATTGATATATACTCTCCATAGACTCGGTCAATTTGTTTTCATCGGCCCGATAGTCCCGATCAACTCTTTCACATCGATTTATTTGATCGAACACCATTAGTTTAATCGTGTCAATTGACCATTCATCGTCGATCGACCACCCATGTTGGATTGATTGATGCTTTTTGTTAACTCAGTCGATCGGCCGCCATTGGCCCGATTGCCCTGATCGACATTTTTTCTCAGCTTGAATGATCAACTACCACCGGTTCAATCACATCGATGAACCACCCTTCATCGATCAACCACCCAAGTCGGCTCGATTGACACATCCTTTCGACTCGACCGATCAACCACCACCGACACGATTGCCCTGATCGACATTTTTTTGTTGACTTGATGGATCAAGGGCCACTAGTTTGATCGCATCAACTGGTCGTCCCTTCATTAATTGGCTAACCATGTCGTTCGGATCACCACCTTTCATTGACCCAATTGATCGACCTCGCCCGAGCCAATCATTTTGATTAAATGTCGCATTATTGCATGCTTGTTTCCTCACATTGCCCGTAATAACATATACACACTTATAGCTTGTAGTGCACTCGCAAGAATATGCCCTCATATGCTCGTGATGAGTATTTATGTCGTGCCTCTCATGGGCACATTACTATACACCTATGTTTCAAGGCATGCTTATGTCACTGTGCGTAACGTTACTAGTGTTTGTAGTTACACTCACACTATTGCATGCTTGCATGCATATCATCCTGTATGTTCATGACTTTCATGCTTGAGTTCTTTCTGAGTCACTCTTCTCACACACACACTCCGAACACCCACGTGTCCGCGTCGAGGACAGTTTACACATCAAGCATAGCTGGTATGTAATTCTCTTTAGAGAGAAGTACATCACTTCATCTCTTAGGGCATCCTTCAGGCTGTCTTAAGCATTTCTTGTGTCATTATTCTTACACACTCATTTTCAAACACTTGTATTTCTTCTTCGAGGGTGGCTTGCACATCAAGCTTACTCAGTTCGTAATTCTCCCTAACAAGAAGTACATCACCTCCTTTCCTATGGCATCTCCTGCTTGCACCATATGTTTGTCACGCCGTGTCATTTGGTATGGATTACGCTTCAAAGGCCTCTGAATCCTCCAAATATATTATATGTGTCCAGTTGGGCACATGGCTATCACCTGACATGGATCACGCCTAAAGGCCTCTGAATCCATTTGGTGCCAAGTCATGTTGCCCATGTCAATATCTTGGTATGTCATATGTGTGTCATAAGTTTTGAGCAATGCACTTGCATTTCTGCATGGTCGGCACATTCATCATGAGAATATGGTACCATATACTTATGATGAATGTATACTTTCTCATGGTCAATATTAAAGACTCTACATATTTAATGTGAGTGGTATCTACCAAAAATTTAAAATTTAAATGATAAAAATACATAAATTTTTATAAGTTTAACTTAAAACAAGTTCTGAATCATTAATTTGTTTTTTTAATTAATTGACTAATTATTAATATTAAATTTTTTATTGCTAGAATATTTGACTTTGAATAAGCTTTATAATGGTGAATCAAGAGGAGAAGAAACCATAATGCTCTTAAATTCAACTTAACCCAAAACCTTCTACCATAAGTTGTACATAAATTATTACAACTTCCTTCATAAGGAAATATTTTAAACTTCTTAAAGAAGGGAAAATATAAGAAGATCAGGGGATAACTTTTTTTTTAAAGAACCACCGCTCATCGATTGGCCACCCACGTCGACCCAATTGACACTCTCTGTTGACTCAATTGATCGGCTACCATCGGCCCGATCATCCCGATTGACTCTTTTCCATCGATTTGATCGATCGACTGCCACTAGTTCGATCATGTCAATCAACTATCCTTCTTTGATCATCCACCCACATCGGCCAAATCGACTAGGTCGATCAACTGTCATCGAGCCAATCGTCCCGATTGATTTTCTTGTTAATTTAATCGATTGACCGCCAATGGTTAGATCACGTCACTCAATCACCCTTTGTCGATTGGACACCCACGTCGGATTGATCTATACTCTCCATCGACTCGATAAATTGGTTGTCATCGGCCCGATATTTCCGATCAACTTTTTCATATCGATTTATTCAATTGAGCATCATCAATTTAATCGTGTCAATTGACCATCTATCGTGTATCGGCCACCCATGTTCGTCTGATTGACGCTTTCTGTTAACTTAGTCGATCGGTCACCACTGGCCTGATCGCCCTGATCAACATTTTTTTTGACAGCTTGATAGATCGACCGCCATCGATTCAATCATACTGATGAACCATACTTCATCGATCGACCACCCATGTCAGCCCGATTTACACTTTCTGCGACTCGACCGATCGACTGCCACCGACACGATTACCCTGATCGACATTTTTTTATTGACTTGATGGATCAATCACCACCAGTTTGATTGCATCAACTGACCATCCCTTCATTAATTGGCCAGCCATGTCATTCAGATTGCCACTTTCATCGACTCAAATGATCTACCTCGCCTGAGCCGATCATTTTGATTAAATGTTGCATTATTGCATGCTAGCTTTCTCACATTGCCTGTAATAGCATATACACACTTATAGCTTGTAGTGCACTCACAAGAACATGCCCTCATATGCTTGTGATGAGTATTTGTGCGTGCCTCCCAAGGACACATTACTATACACCTTTGATTCAAGGTATGCTTATGTCACTGTGCATAATGTTTCTAGTGTTTGCAGTTACACTCACACTTCTGCATGCCTACCTACATATCATCCGGTGTGATCATGACTTTCATGTTTGAGATCTTTCTGAATCACTATTCTCACACACTCACTCCTAACACCCAAGTGTCCACGTCGGGGACGGTTTGCACATCAAGCCTACCTGGTGTGTAATTCTTTTTAAAGAGAAGTACATCGCTTCATCTCTTAGGACACCACTTCTGGTTGTCTTAAGCATTTCTAGAGTCATTATTCTTACACGCTCATGTTCAGACACTTGCCTGTCTTCTTCGAGGATGGCTTGCACATCAAGCCTACATAGTTCGTAATTCTCCCTAACAAGAATTACATCACCTCTTTTCCTATGGCATCTCCTGCTTGTACCATAGGTTTGTCACGTCGTGTCATTTGGTATGGATCACACTTCAAAGGCCTCCAAATCCTCCAAATATAAGACATGTCTCCAGTTGGGCACATGGCTACCACTGGACATGGATCACGCCTAATGGCCTCTGAATCCCTTTGGTTGCACAAGTCATGTTGCCCATGACACTATCTTTGTATGCCATGTCTTGAGCTATGCACTTGCATTTCCGCACGCTCAGCACATTCATTATGGGAATATGCCACCATATATTTATGATGAATGTATACTGTCTCATGGTCAATATTAAAGACTCTACATATTTAATGTGAGTGGTATCTACCAAAATTTGAAATTTAAATGATGAAAATCCATAAATTTTTATAAGTTTAACTTAAATCAAGTTCTGAATCCTTAATTTATTTATTTAATTAATTGACTAATTAATAGTATCAAATTTTACATTGCTAGAATATTTGACTTTGAATAAGCTTTATAACGGTGAATCAAGAGGAGAAGAAACCATAATGTTCGTAAATTCCACTTAACCCAAAACCTTTCACCATAAGTTGTACATAAATTATTACAACTTCCTTCATGAGGAAATATTTTAAACTTCCTAAAGAAGGAAAAATATAAGAAGAGCAGGGGATACCTTTTTTTTTAAAAAACCTAAAGGCCCATTTAGGGCAGCTTATAAGTGCGGCGACGTTTTTTGAAATCATCATCTAATCGTTTGGTTTGCGCGTTTTTGAAAACGTTATCAGTCACGTTTGAGTTTTTTTACACTAAACGCAGACTGCGGATCAACCCCCGTAGTCGAACCGCGGGCCGCGTTTCAGGATAAACTGCTTATCCTGAGACGCACAAACTTCCTCAAACATACCCTAAAGAATCTTACTCAACTTGCATACTAAAAAAAATTTAAAAGCATATTTTGGCGAATGTCATTATAATTTTTTGTTACTTTTTTTCTTTTTTCATGTTGTTGGTAAATAAATAATACAGCTTGATGGATGTTAACTAGAGATCCTTTAGCAAGAAAATCAGTCACTATTACAAGAAATACTAGAAGTCAATTTGGTCTATGATTGAGACTTATAAAAAATAGAATTAGTGGATAAGCAGTGGATTGAATTAGGAATCAAAAAAGAGGCAAGAGGAAAATGTTAGTATGAGCATCTGTTTAAAATGAAGGAGGGACTGCTATCCACCTTGATAATCCACAAATTTAGGTGGCCAAGGTCATAAAATATTTATTTTCTTATATTACTATGTTTACTTTGCCAAAGTTGTTCATAGTTCACCTTGGGTGCCTTGAGCAAAAGTTTTGTAAACACTACAAAAAAGATGGCTTCAGATCATACCACAATTTGGAAGTCTTGAAACTCATTAATGTTGCAAGTCGGCAAGAAAGAGAGGGGATTTACTAAAATACAGACTTGGAAAAAGTTAAGGCTAGGTTTTAGGTAATGAGATTTGTAATTGTGAGTGGAGTACTAACTCTCCTAGTAATTTTAGATATGCCTTCAAGATTCTAGTAGAATATAGCAAAATTTGATAAATTAATCTAAATTATTATCTTAACAAAAAAACACTAAATAAGCTTAAAGCTCTAAGATCTTTATTTTAATTGAGAAGTTTCCCATTAAAGAACTAAAGACCTGCTAATAAAAGAGTTTCAAAGTATTCCAAACAAGAAAACTAATAGATTAAAAAAAAATGTTTAGAGAGGGTTAGAAAGTCAAAGTAACATTTCAACCAATAGTCTCTTGATAATAGTAAGGAAGTACCATGAAATTGCTTTTTGTCAAGTATGTTGCCAACTCATGTTAGCTTCCACTCTTTAATGTCATAATTGGCGTTATCCTTAGGAAATGAGATCTCTTTTTCTTAATTTTCCATAAGAGATATGTTATATTTGCTGGAGCAAGGCATTAAGTAGAGAGTAAATTTTTCTAGTTGATCGTGGAAATGGTATAGTGCATGTGGCCACATGGAAGCGAGAGCAAGTTACGGTAGAGTGTAAACAGAAGCCTAACCTTTAAATCAAGAATGGAATGTGAAGAGATGAAGGAAGAACCTGAAAGGTCTATTATTCAGAGAAATCAGTGTTGGAGTGGGGTAGCATAAAAAGAGTTAACTCAATAGAAAGTAATATTGTATATTGATTATGCTAATAGGGGAGCAACCAACAAGAGGTTTGAGGAGTGAAAAAGAATAACGAGTGTGTTAAAGGATAAAAGAGATGTCTAACCCAATATGAAGTAAAAGAAAAGCCTAATAAATGGAGGAAAGCATGATTAGGAAGCAGTAGAGTAAAGGAGCATAAAAACTCCAGTAGAATTCCAGTGTTACAATGCAACTAACACATTTTTTTTTAATTTTTTTATTTTAACTATTTTATACTTTCTCTTTCTTTAAGAAAATTTGACCTTTATGCCTCAAAATATACATAATTTGCTAATTTTTTTGTTATTTATTTAATTCAAGAAATTTATCAAAAAATTAATTTGTATAAAATTACATCCACTTAGAAATAATGTTTGTTATTTATGTTTTGCTTATTTAAACCTAGGTTTGATTCTTATTTGAATCTCAAATTGGGTTAGTGCTAGGGCAAGAGGTTTGGACAAGAAGATAAAAATTGAGATTGAACTTTCTAGGATATACTGACAAGTGAAAAAGTATATTGCATCAATACTCCAATGGTGGGGTGTCACGTATGCAATGGTTCTACCGTGTCACCAAGTGACACCCCACAATTGGAGTACTAATGCATAAGTACTCCTGAGATAATATTTTTTCCTGACAATGCGTGGAACGTGTGTACCCCTCTCATCAATGAGCTTCTCCATGGCGATGGTGGCAGCTCACGAATGCTTCTTCCATCGACTTTTATGGTGAAGCAATTGGTGGAGTTGTGTTTTAATTGAATAATTTATGCAAAACCGCTTCAGTGAGATTTTTAGTTAACAAACTCTGAATTAGATTTAGACCAATATTCAAATTAACTCAAATTTCTTGTGGAGAGCTTCAATTTCAATTATTTGGTTATAAATAAGAAAGATGACTTCTCATTATGAATACTTATATTATGACCTAAGTATAGAACATATTTATAAAAAGAAATAAGGGGGCATTTACATACATATCACCAAATTCTTTCACATTTATATATCTAGCATCTAAATCTTATATATTTAAACCACCCAAATCTTATATTTCGCATAAAAATATCATTATTTCAACTTTCTAGAAGTGGATCACTCTTTTGTCAAGCTTAAGGTGACATTTTTTGGGTGTCAGTTCAGGTTCCCAAGTCGAATTTGAGTTCAATCTGAAACTGACTGACTCAAATCTTACCCAAATACTAAACGAGTTATAAATGAATACCCATACCTGACCCATCACAACTCGCTAACTCGAGCCCGATCTGTATGACCCAATTAACATGTGCCATATTAGCTATTCGAGCTAACTTCAACTTAAATTTTAGTGGATTTCAAGTTGATATGTCAATTTTGATTTGACGAATCAATTTCACGTTGAACCCCTTTCAAAAGATCAAAAGAGTTCGAATCTCTAAAATGAACCTGACTAGAATATGAAGTTTTCTAAGTCAAGCTGTCATGTTTGCTCAATTTTTGACACGTCTAGGCATATATGTATAAATTAAAATTTAATTGTGTAATATGTAAATACATAAGAAAAGATTGGTACATATGTAAAACTTCCAATGGTAAATATATATAAAAATTACATGATAATTTAGCAAACAGCCATGCTTTCAAGTGCGGCGCATGTAATTATCCCTCAACATATATTATATATATTAGAAGACGTGTAAAGCCTCACTCTCTTTTTATCTAGACCCTCACAAAAATCTATATTTTATATGAAGCTACTCTGAGGGCAAAATGCGTCACTGGTCCCACATTAAGATTCGTGAAATTTGCTTCACATGCAATTATTAATTGCAAGTATGGAGTGGGACCCACACAAAATTGTAAATTACTTTATGTCAGGACCAAGTCAAAATATTTGACCAAGAGGACGTCTCGGGAAGCACGACCGGCTAAACGACTACAAAGCCGCTGCAGTACGGGCAGCCACTTCGATATTATTGACTTCATTAAATAAGAGAGAGAGAGAGAGAGAGAGAGAGAGAGAGAGAGAGAGAATGAGTGTGAAAATTAAACGTAAAAAAGAAAAAGAAAAAAAGCGATAGTTGTTATTGGGGTTCGTTGAAATGGTGGATTTGTCGGTATTAGTCCTTGGTTTTCACATGCAGTTATTAGCTTTTTCTTGCCCAATTTGAGAAAAAGATTATTAAGATGAATAAAATTTGACACATATTTTTCATATCTTTTTATTTAATAATTCAGAGTGTCATTTGAACTTTGAATTGTGAGCCATTCACTAGCGTTTGACTCTTTAAGAAGCGCTAAGTTAATGAGCCGAACATAAACATCACGAATAAATGTTTGTTCATTCGTGTTCGACTTATTTTGGCTCGAAATAGTACTAATCAATTATACATATATGTCTTTGAAGAATAGGATTTTTTTTAAAATTTAATTGACTTCAAGACTATAAAAATTTATAATCAATTAAAAGTATTAATCAAGAAAACATAATAAAAATTTTTAAATTAGATTCAATTGAAGTTTTAAATCTTGCATTAATCCTTAACGTCTTATCTCTACGTGATTAGGATTGTCAAAATGACTATTTGTTCGTGAATAGCTCTTGTTCTGCTCGCTAAGCAAATGGGCCGAACACCAACACACTTTTTGAATTCGAAATATAAACAAACAAAACACGAGCTGTTTGGGCTTGCTCGTGTTCGACTTATTTACACCCCTACTTATTTACAATTTTATTTGCCTGCGTTGAAAATATTTTATAATAAGAATTAAAATATAATAAGCAAAATCAATACATTTTAAATAAAATTATCTCTAATAGAGAGAGAGAGGGAGAGGGGGTGGGGTCCACAAGGGCTAGGGGGAATTGAAAGCTCCAACTTTTAAGGTACAATTCCATTGAATAATCCTAATTCTGCCACGTTCATTCCAAAGAAATTCTCCTACGTTCATGTGCACTCAATGACACTTGTAACTCGTCATCACATTCATTAAATATTTCAGCCTATGAGCAGTGCACCATGGAGCCTATTGCCACCGGACTCAGGCTGATTTTACTGTTTTAAGGAATTTCACGCAATTCCAGGAATGTTAGCTGTTATCAAGATCACATCCTACCATGCTACGTGTGATGCATGTTTGGGTGAAAGTTGCATTTAATTTAGTTGTTAGAACTTTTGAAATTATAACTGTAAAATCGACATTTTCTATGTTGAAGTCATGTGACCACACTGAACGTTTTAAAATAAATAGAATGGAAGGAAAATTTGAGAGTGGAAATGAAATTTGCTTAATTTTATGTGGGCTTTGATATTGAATTCACCACAATTTTCAAATTTGAGGGAATAAATCAATCTTCCTGATTTGAATTGTTATGTGTAGTTCATTTTATTTTAGATAATCTTAGAATGGATCTCATTACTTTCTTCTTCTACTTGGTTATTCAGAGATTGAATATTGAAAATTAAAAGAACGCACTTAACCACAAGAGGTAGGTTGTCATAATGTCTTAGCAAGAGCTTGACCAAGATCCAATAGCAATAGAAGTAGTTTAAGGCCCAATCACATTCACCCAAAGCTCAACAAACACTCACCTAAGGCTCAATGACACTAGCCTCGTGCCTGGTAGAATTCACACAAGGTTCAACATACACTCACCTAAGGCACAATGACACTGGCCTAATTACATATAACAATTTGTTATGTCGCTTTTTAATGAGGTTGGCACCCACTCCCTTTTTTATTTTGTAGGGTTTAAGTATAGGAGAACCATCTAACATACATTTTTAAGTGATTATATAGAACCAAAGTTAAAATCAAACCATTTATCTTCTTTATTTTAAAATAAATTCAAGTTAGTCTTTAGCTTAACTAGGTGAAGTTAAGTTGACCACAATATGGCCATTTAGACCAGGAAGCTAATCAAACATATCATGTGAAAGAACTCCTAAGTCTCTCTTGGAACTCTTGGACTCTTTTGGAACAATAAACCAAATCAAAGAAATCAAATGAACTAAATGTAGTCAAATATCTTGAAAAACATAACACAGCCAAGAAACGTAAAAATTGAGCCAATTGAACTCAAATTGGGCCATTTGATGCAATTAATCAATGATGATACATCAAAGTGTTATTTGGTCAAAGTCACATTGAATGAACTAAATTGAATATACAACAAATCATATAAAGCATACATATTATTTGAAATTCAAGTAATTGAGTAAATCAAAGGCTAGATTAAAAGGCCCACTAGGCTCACATGACCCATATATGACAATTTGAACTAAAATACAACGATTCAAAACTAAAAAAAAATAAAATCAAACCAAATAACTCTTTAGATAAAATTAACTTAAATAAACCAAAATTGAAACTAATTGGAACTTGATTTGGTTAATGTGCCCAATTGGCCCATTTAGTTCGTACTAGCTAAATAGAATGAAGTCAACTAAAATTTAATTCAATTAAAATAAAATTAAATCAAAATAATGTTTAAACTATAATTAATATAATTGTGCACAAAATTTAGAGTTGACTTTAAATTAGTCAAGTTGCCTGCTTGCCTTAGTTGACTTATTGAAACCATAATAGAGCAAACTTAAATTTAATCTAAATTAAATTAAATCAATTAACCCTAACAGTTTTAACTTACCAAATAAACATAATTTAAGCTTAATTGATTCCCAATTTTATTAATTAGGTTATTTGACCAAATTTGGCCTAATCAAATCATATTGAGCCAAAATTAAAATTAAAATTAAATTGAATTAAACAAGATTATACCTTTATAATCGCTAATTGAGTTTAATTAAATTTAAATTAAGCCCAATTAAAGCCTAATTTTTTGGTTGGGTTACTTAATACAATTTGACTAGAATGAATCATACCAAGATAAATTCAAATAAAGCCCAAATTAAATTAAATTAATCACTTCTAAAATATTAAAATAATTAATTAAACATAACTAAATCCTTCTTTCAACCTAATTTAGCTAATTGGTCCCTTTACAAATTGAAACCATATTGTCCCAAATCCAATCAAATCAAGTTCGAATGCAACTAAAATTGGCCAAGTTGTTCCTTATGCTAGTGATTTGCCCACATAGAGAAGGTTGGTAGTATTATTAGTAAATTTCATGAGTTGGAATATGAAAGCATTTTAATGGTTATAAAAGTACATAAAAAACTTTACAATATGATTTTATTTGCCTATGGAAGTAAAACAATATATTAGAAGGTGTGTTAAATATTAAAAGGACACCACGAGTGTTAGTTCCGTAATCTTTCCTGTCATCTGATCTCAGAGCTCTTAAATTTATTGTTGCATAAATTCTCTGATGGACTCCATATTGGATGGTTCTTCTATTGGATGGTTGTTCTTGTTGAGTTCCTTCTTCGTGACGAGCTTCTCTTCTTTTTGAAGGCATAATTCCAAACTCATTGCACCTTTTAGAACGTTGAAACCCCAAATGTTCTTCGGATCACTACAAAGGGATAGAACATTGATCGAATGAGAGAAATAAGAGAGAATAAAAGAATAACTCGCAAGTAACACTAATTCTCTAGGAATAGATGTCGTGGTCCCTTAAATAGAAAACGAACATCCTATTTATAAGTAAAAAAGGGTTTTAATAAATTGAATGATGTCCTTCATTTAATGAGAACATATAATGATTTATGAGTCGTGACACCTTTACATAATTGTAACCAAATTAAGCATATTTTGACATTGCAACCGTAGCTAGCATCATTCCATAATCTATAATGTCCAAGATATCATTTCATACTCATAATTGTTTGGCTTGATCATGTGGTATTTTTTCGGTAGGATAAAAAGTCATTCGACCAATTGAATTATCTTCAGTCGCCTTTTTTTAAAGGGACCCATTATTAATACTCATTATCTTTTATAGTGATTATTTCATCAGACACAAGGCACATTACCATAATCTAACGGGCAACCTACATTCAGTCGACTAATCTATACATAAAGAGTCCTTGTTAGGTGGTTGTTGTCTTTGCGAATAACCTTTACGACAGATGAGTTGTTACTGATATAAGTGTGTGACACTCCTCCATTTGATTGGATTAACGGTCGATAGCCCTAGTGTTTAACTAACTGTAGTGATACTGAATTGATCGACCTTTTTTCGTTCTCTTCAAGTGATTTGTTGGTTCTACTCAAGATTAGTGTAGCCACATTTATGATGTACGCTACCATAATTTATTGAATGGTTTCTTTAGATTTTTGGATTAGTTATTAATAACTACTAATAAAAATACTGACTAGTGCTATACAATTGTGGCAAAAATAAATAATTTTCTAGTTATTAGCTAGCAAATTATAGTGGTAGAGGGCCATGTCAATGACATTATAGAACTCTATAGCCCAAAAGCTCAGTGGCACAATGCTTTAGGATAACACCTTAGCACTGTTGCTTCCCAATGCTTAGTGCCACAACTTTACTCTTACAATATTGCAATGTTATAATTACCTAACCGTTATTTCACATTAATTTATTCTTTGCTAAAACATATCCAAATGAATTTTTTTGGGGTGTAGGAGAAGGTTAGAAAATAATATTAAAGTCCTTCTTTTTAATCTTTTAGCAATCATGTTTTCCATGTTAAATTGGATTAGCAGTAAAAAAAGAGGTGTTTCATCTTATAAATCATGAAAGTTTATTATTACTAAGCCTTAAATCATAACAAGTTTATCCTTAGGCAGGGTTTAAGGAGCTTTGGAGGAAAATCAGAGGGCATAATCGTACATAAGGGATGTGGGGCAGTGACTAGTAAACCTTTTGCACAATTATCTCAATTGTAAGAAAGTTATTTGCGAATGTAATATCTTTGTGAGAGAGAAGTGGGTACCTTTTTATTTAATGTCCATTAACCAAGCATATACAATGCAACATATATATTTTGATGCATAATAACATTTCTAAAATGGTCACATTAATTTTGATGAATTCTTAGATTTCTTAAAGGGAGGATAAACTTATTAATTTTCCATCCTTTGGTATGAGTAACATTATTTCATTTCTATCAAGTTAATGCTTTGTAGAAATATTAATAATGTTATCAAAGAACAGGTTGTTCAAAATTTTGCAATTCAAAAAATAGATGGATATTGATATTAGTTTAGTTATCAATAGTCCCATCTTGAAAAGGGTAGTACCACTACAGGACTTTTGCACCTCTCTTTGATATAATAGTTTTGTGTCCACTTTAGAGCTTAGCAATTCATTTGGAGGAATATTTTTTTTCTATTTCAGCATTGACTAGGAGTAAAATTGTTTTATATGGGATCAACTATGAGCCTTATGAGAGCTATTCTATACCTTACACTTATCATTCTCATGCCCCATATATTATTATTGATCAGATGACAAAGTTGAAAGAGCAAAGTGAGCTAATGAGGGAATGAGGTAGCAATGAGAAATGTTCATGAAGTTTGGCCACTACTTTGTGTAAGAGTAAAGAAAATTCACTTAGATGGTTGATTACAACTCAACAATTTGATACATGTTCTCGAATTTATAGCTTAATGTGGGGCTAAATCAAGTGTATTTTTTTTAGGGGCCACAATTTCATCCATATGTTGGTCCCAGCCAGATCCCTAAAGCATGTGAAGGAGAATAACAAGAAGGAGATTGAAATGAAAGTTTTTTTTTCCTTATTTTTAGTATTTCTTTTATTTTAATTTCATTTATTATTTATTAATCGGGAAAAGATTCGGGGGAAAGAAATATTTCTTATACTATTTATTTATTTCTTTGGTTTTTATATGCTTTTGCTCTTCACTATTTATTTATTCATTTATTTTTCTATATAAATTAAATTACTTTTTTTTAAAAAAAGTAATCATGACTTGATTGAGTGTAAATTTAGCAAATATCTTAAGATTAAATTATAAAAAAACAATTATTTTTAAAATTAATTATCAATTATATATTAACTAAGGAATAATCAATTATTTTAAAAATAACTAAAATTTAGATTGAAACTATTAATTCTAATCATATAGTATTCTTTAAAATATTTGATTCACATAATTTAGTTTAAATAAATCTAATTACTTATAATGTTATAAAATTAAACATGCTATAAGACTTAAAACACAACGAGGACAAGTATTAACCAAACCAAACCACTAGATATGAAAGTTTAGTATGAACTTTGGTAAATTGAATATGAGAATAGAAGGGTATTTAAAATAATTAATAGTACTTGGCCAATAAGGTGGTCATCTAAACAAAAAAGTAATAAAAAATAAAAAATAAAAGTTAAGAAAAAGAAAAAAAAAGATTAAAAAATTTAAAAAAGAAAAGAAAAAAAAAAAAAGGGGGAAGGGAAAGAAAAAAACTCTTTAGGCTAAGTATTAAAATAAAAACTAGTGTATTATATTCTATTATATTTCTAATTAAAGTGTTATACCAATTGGTTAATAAGTATTCTTTAAAGTTAATTACAAGTGATAAGACCACTAAAAGAACTATATTCAAAAGAATATTTGTGAAAAATAAAAATTTAAGATAGAGATAGTTAATAACTATTTTTAATTATTAATTTAATATGCATAAATAAAATTCTCTAAACCTATTATTTAATAACAATTGTGTTTTAACATAATTGTTATTTCAATATCATAATCAGATACAAATGATTACTTGTGGGCAGGTAATAGTTCAAATTTGAAAAAATCTATTAAGTGAGAGAAGTGATTAAAACTTATAATCAAAATGAGTAAAAATTTAAGTTATTTTTAGATTTATTACTTTGATTAAATTATTTTTGAGGGAAAATCATACAAGTGGAAGATTCAAAGAAGAAAGAACAATTTTCAAGGATAGCATCATAGCACTTTTGGATTTATGGTGAACCATATGTGTTTTATATTATGTATTGATTCTATGAAATAAAGTTTCCATGTTGTATGTGTATATATACCTTTAAGATATGATATTATGATCATGCAAAAATAACCCTAATTAAAATAAATCATTACAATTTTATCGATAAAATTATTCCACATGCCAACTACAACTGATTCAAGTCCAGACTTTTATAATCTTCCACTTATCTTATATAAAAAAAATTACAAAATTTTAAAATATCCTTCTTCAAGAGCACTTGCCCCAACTGCGCTGCCTGCTTTTTTCCTTTTGCTTGAGCTCCACTTCGCTGTATCACATCCGTTGTCCGGACGCAACATCTTTTCTTGTAAAACGGTGTTCAAGATAAGGCTAATTAGTTTGCTCAGCACAAAGTTAAGCTCATCTTTAAAGATTAATTTGCTCATATAATAAATCACCAGTTTTCTAAGCCATCCTTCATATTCATTATTATTCAATAAATGAAACATAATTAATAAATCATTAAAAATTACTCTATAAAAATACACCATGCTTTACATTAATTTGATTTGACTGCATTCCTCTTTATCTTATTTGGGTTCGGCCACAAGAACCTTTTTTTTCACTGGCATCCGATGTTTCAACATGATGAAGAAGCAATTCTACAAATGTCATAAATGTAATTAATCGAAATTAGGTGGTGTTTAAAGAATATTTTCAAATAATGGAGGTGGAAAGATGCGAGCCACAACATTGCACGAGACTACAATAATGAAGCGACATAGACGCCTCGTTATCAAGCTATAATTTAGGTTGCATACTTTGTGTTGTGATGTATAATGAAGGTTTTGTTCCATTCATTTTGGTTACTATATATGCTTTTGGATGAATGCGTTAAATGGTCTTTCATAAATACTAATAGATTCTTCCTCGCTGGAAAAACCTTAATTCACATGGCTTCTTATGCAAAGTTACAGAACAATACACTTTCTTAAGATGTTCGTGAATTTTCACAGTTTTAGAATTATGCTAGACATGACATCTCAATGATGGTAGGAATCTTCTTGTTGGTCACTCACTTTATTGCATACGTCCAAAGAGGCTGAGGATTGAGGTAATGGATTGAATGGAGTTGAATTTATCTTGAGATAACCTAGCTGTCAGTTTTGTTAGTCCACTGAATTTTTGAGCTAATTTTAAAATATATTGGGATACGTGTCTATAAATATATTAGAAAAAGAATGATTTGAGGCTATTATACGAGCTCTGGTCATCTCCAATGTGCATAACAATTCGAATAACACACCTTCTACAATGGGGAATCAAACTTTAGACCAGAGGGGACTTACAACAGACAAGCAGATGTCCGAACAACTGATCTGAGTACGTGACGCATATACATATACCTATATGTAGTGTGCAACTGGTAGTTTTTTGGTTGACAACTTCGGCGTAAGTCCTCTCTATCACTATTTATATTTTATCTGGGTTAAATTAGCACATATGGGGTGGACGAACACATGTTGTTGTCTATATATATATATATATATATATATATATATATATGTCAATATATTTGTATGTATAAATTAATTTTGATTTCAAGTAAGTATTAAATTAAATTAAAATTGAATGCTTATCAAAAGATATTCTCATTTTTCAGAATTTTTATTTACAAACACGCATTGGGTTAACAATTTATTTTAATATCCAAAAACGAAAATTTTTTTCCATTTTATTACTCTAATAATAATAATTTGCTTAAAAAAAAAAACTATTGCTATAATGACTAAAAGTTCAATTTAATATTTTTGTCAAGGAAAATATAATTTATATAATTATATTTAAGCAAATAATGTCTTAGCTTAATGCACACTACTAATAATTTGGCAAGTAAGAACTAAAAAATCGCTTTCATTGATTTTTCCAAATGTGCGAGGTGATTGGAGAAGAGGATGTGTGTTGACAAAATATATATCATGTATCATGCGGGGGCTGTAAGAGTTAACCCATCAAGAATAACAAATATTATAGTTTAGTTAAAACTACAAATGTGTGAACTAGCATCAGGATTATTTTCGCTGCAAAATTTGCGTTTGTTTAGCATCGTCTGTGGTTCCGCTCCCAAAAGAATCAATGTAGATAGGTTACACCGAGTGGAGGACGCTGAGTCAACAGTTTAACGTCGTACTAGCTTCTGTATTAGCCGACGCTAAAATCACTTAATAACATCAGCATTTGCAGATGCTAATGCCAACTCAAAAACCCTGAAATAGGGCTCCCACGAAACCGCAGCTCCACTTCGTGACCGAACTCCTCTCCTTCTCCTCCTGCTTTCCTTTGTCACCTCTGAGCTTTTCTGACGATTTCGGGTCCGATTCACCGCTCCAATCCCATCCAAGTTGAGAAATCTTATTCCACACCTCTAAGCTTTGGTTTAGCATAAGTTCTCATATATATATATATATATATATATAATTTGTGCTGTGCATCTAAATATGAAAATTTAGATACCTAAGAAATTTGTGTTATGTATGTGAATATGAAAATTTATGTGTGAGATATGTAAATATGTTAGAAATTGTGCAGTGGAAGTTTAAGATGGAGGTAGCTAGTGTTAATTTTTGTTTGTTTAGGAGTGAGAAAATGGTGTGGTACTTTAATAGGTTAGATAGTTTGGGTGTTAATGGGTTGGTTGATTCTCTGGATTTGTGGGCTTTGGTTTTCTGGTATGATGTGTAGGTGGCCTAGGAATTCGAGTAAGATGTGTAATTGCGCTAGGACTAAATAAAAAATATAACACTCAGTAGGACACAATGATGTTATACTAATCTTTATAGCTACATCTATGATACAGATGGATATTTGAAGCATTAGATCGTGGATATATAACATATTATATCCATAAAAAAAAGAATTAACTGACAAGATTTTTGATGGTGTTGAAGAGTTCTTACATTTAGCATCGCAACTGCCCTTTTAACTTTCGAACGGTAGTGAAGCACAAGAATTAAGCATATCTGAAATCTGAAAAAGTGGAGTTGGACCTATACCGTAGGGGAATTAAACCTGATTATTGTTATTGGACTTCACATGGTGAATTTTAACCATATGTTTAGTACAATCATGTTGGAGCTTCATCAAAATATGTCACTTCAACTGTTGGGTTTGATTATTCAAAAATAGATTTATTTAAAATTTAATGGGTTTATGTTTAAACCAACAAATGTTTCCTCTATCTAACCTGAATATCAAATAAATTTTAGATTAACTTGAGTTCCAAACTTTCTATAAGGGCAAGCTCTTCCAGTTAATTTTATCTTAAGATATTAAATTTGTAAAGAAAATTTTCAATTTAGGCTAATGTTAATTCTTCAAGATTTTCAAAATTTAGTTTCAATGACTGCTTATTTGAAATTTCAATCTGAAAAGTTCAAATTGAAATTATTCTTATCAGAATCTAAATGAAAAGTAGTAGGAAGTATTTGTATACTAAAAAACCCATTGGCACTTCAACAACCTTATGGTTAGGCTTTAATAATTTTTTAGAATGAAGAAATTTATTTGTTTGGGTAGAAAGTTTATTAGAATATTTAGGACATATATCCTATGATATCCGATCATTTAAAAACCTAAGAGTGAGGGCTAATGTCGTAGCAAGAAAAACATCTTCAAAATCCTACAACTAAAAGTGAGATTTTCTAACTAAGTAAAACCTCAAACGAAAACTTAAGAAAAAGTTACTTATAATTCAATCCCACAAATGACTGAAACACGCTCAACTCCAAAAGACCTCTAATCCTGTTTGGATAGGGCCGCTACCTAAACCCTCATAGAATCTCATGATCATGCACATCCGATCTTATGAAATGTAAGTTATGATAGGTTGTAGTTTATTAGAAATAAAATATATATCTTATAACCTGATTATAAAAAAACAAGATACCTAAGTATGAGTGGCATGAAAATGCCATTAAACTAATGCGAAATACATAAGATCTTTCATGAAGTTAATAAACTTATAATCTCATGAGTATATGCTCCATCAAACACTAGCCAAAGGCAGCATAATTTAGTAATTTTTTTAAGAGTTAAAAATATGATATACAAACTCTAACCAAACATGGGAAAGAAGGTTAGGATTTTAAAAGCACTCATAAAAAAAGATATGAAAGGGTGAGCATCCTATCCTAGGAGCATTCTATAATATTAACCTACTTTATGGCTCTAACATCAACATGTGGGCTCTGAATATGAAGAAATTGATGAAGGATTCTTGCAATCAGGGTCGACGTCAATCTTTGTCACACCAGTCTTTTTTATGGAAAGAGAATTTGGAGGCGAAAAGCTCCACTTTTTTGTGGTTCTAAGCTCTTGTCAACTCTTAGCTTTGATGAAGTTAATAATTAAAAGAAGAAATGCTCTTTGAAAGCCTTCTCTCTGATCCTAAACAGAAAGAAAGAGACTCTCACTGAAGCTAGAATGAGACGAAGAGGAAGGGCAAGAAGAAGGGAAGGAATAGGAAAGTTCTTTCTTCATAAACTTCTCTCCTCAAAGCTCTCTCTTGGTTGTACAAAAAGGAATTCCAAACATAAGTTAAAAGACAACCCATATGAACTCAATCTTGCAAACAAAAGGTAGTAAAATTGTTTTTTAATTCTATGAAAGATTAATCTATTTGGTTGTCTTAGAGGGGGCAAGTGATTCTCTCTTTCTACTTGAATATTATTCACTTTCTCATGCCAAAATTTTTCTTGTCGTGTGTTGAAATAATCATAATATTTAAAAAATTAGCCCTAACTTGAGCTTTCGTTGGCCCAAGGAGCATGTGTGTGAGCATGCATGGGTGCTTCGGTGCTTGCATGTGTTCAGGTGCATGCGTGCACACCTTTAGGTGGAGCCATGTGGAGTGCAGGAGCGCTGGTGTGTGGGGTCTATGTGTGCACACAGTTGAGTAGGATGGAGTCTATGTGTGCCCACATACATGGGAGTGTGCCAACGTGGGCATGCACATGCATGATGAGCATCTGTGTGCACAAGCGTGTACGTGGGCGTCACAACTTGGATGGTTACATGCACGTCACTTCCTATGGATGTTTTATACTATGAAAAGATATATAAATTAGAAAATTATTTCAAAAATATTTGAATTATTTCTCTGCATGCATCATATTAAAACGGAAAACCTTTAAAGTTTTATGAATTAATGAAACCTTGAGCAAATTTTAATATATTTAAATTAAATATTTAGCCACCTTTAATATTCTTTTGTTGATTTTAGATTCCTTTTAATTTTAAGGCTTACAAAAGTATTACCAATAATAAAATATAATCATATAGTAATAAAATAACATGCAGATTTTAGGAGGAAATATCTCCATGTGGAAGGCTTGGTGTCATGTCATCTCCATGATCGTTGATTTTGTGACTTGAACCAACCCTCATTTGATGATATTCTTTTTATTTATGTATTTTGTTAGATTTTAACTATACATTTTATTACTCACATTCCACTTTAGTAATTTGAAACAAATCATTAAGTTTGCATTATGTTACCCTCATTTATTTCATCTATAAACACTACAAAATTTGTCATCAATCCTCCTTTGATTCAATTTCATACACCAATATTTTAATACTCATCCCCAAACAATATATTTGATCTTCTTCCCCACATCTTAATCTGTCTACAAATCACTTCATTTCTCATTTTTTGTTGTGTAGTCTATTCTTCAAGTCCATATTAAATCAACCATAAAAAATTAACCCAAAACTCATGTACATGGTGTGGTTCTCGACTAGCTTTGGTATTCTCTTTCACAAGCTTTCCAAACCTCATACCATATCTATTAGGTTCTCTCACTTCTTCTTCCACTAACTAAAAATTAATACCCATCCATCCTTTACTTTAAAATCAATCATATGCCTTTCATTAAGTAATATCAAAGTTTCAATCCATCAATGAGTCATAGAATGAGATTCTATGGAAGAATAGTTTTATTGTCTCTAAGCCTTGATTCTGAATTTTAGATCCCTCTTCAATTCAAATGCATAAAAGATGAGAAAAATTTAGTCTATATTTTCTTAAAAATGGGATAATAATAACCTAAAATCAAATTCATTAATAAAAAAATGTAGCCATGATTCTATCTTCTTTTTCTTAAATTATTTATGAAATGTAAACAATAGAATTCTTCCTTAATCTGGGATATGCACTACACTAATTTGGAAGTTTCTGTATGGAAGTGCTCATAGAAATCGATGTTATGGGGGTTACAATGTATTGAGAATGATTGCAAGGTATTTATTAGTATTTTCCTTGATTAAATGATTACATTTGACACCAAGAAAATAACAAAGTAACGAGTAGTCACCTGAGGACAGAGCCATGACTTTTTTTATCTTGTCAAATTTGTGAGGTTGCTTTAAGATATTACATTCATTCTTTATAAAACCTTATGACTATAGATTTCCATTTGAGAAAAAAAAATAAAATTGTCTATTTCATCCTCTTGGAGTTGTTTCCAAGTGAATGACTCCTTATAAAAAGTATATATACAAAATAAATCAAATAAATGAAAGTCATTTATATTTCTTATGTTCAGAGTTGATTTGGTCAGTATCAGCTGATCCTCCTAAAAGCAGTGTGTTGATAATATACAATTGAAAGTATTAGATTTGTATATGCAATTGTTTCATCAAGGTCTATGAAGCATTAGCATTAGGTTGAAAGAGTTTAAGATTGATGCATTAGTTGTTCAATAGAAGTGATTAGGAGGGTGGAGAGCACGGCTGCATGAATGCTAGACAAAAAACGATTTATACTTGAGAGGTTATGAAACAAATATAATATGAAGATTGAAATAAAATCCCTTTTCCAAGAGAAGAACAATGGAATTTGTTAAGATCATGTAAAAGATCACTTAAAATGATCATATGCTATAATTTAAGAGTTGCGGATGTTTTAAGTGAGATTTTTCTTTATATGATGGACCCTTTAAGATAAAAAAATGCCCCCTTTTTAATAGTTTCTATCAAGACACTTTTTAGCAATTTCAAAAGTGATGTTAACTTTCGTCGTTAACTTATTTTTTATTTAAATGTTAGGTCTATAAATGAGTAAATATTTAGTAATAATATGTTATTGTTTGAGGTAGCTGCAACTTATTGAATAAGCTGCTGATAAGCTGTGTGCGGTGGCTATGACAAATTTTTATTTTTTTAGAAAAGTCAGATCGTTATCAGAAAGTTGACACCGCACGTAAATAGTTGCGGTGTGAGAACTCTGTTTTCGGCGTTTTGAAAACGCATAAGCTGCCAAAACACAGTTTATCCAAATAGGTTAGATGTGTTTTCAAAATGCCACTGCACCAAATAGATTGCCCCAAACGAATTTTTAAATGAATTTATAGGAAAAAAAGTTAAGACTATATATATATATATATATATTACTGTAGGAGAAAGCAAAACCTGCGCCGCTGCTCCAAGTCTTAAATCTGGCCCCACAAACGCCCACGTAGGCCATATTAGTGGGCCCACAAATGTAGTACCAATCAATAAATGCATAGGGTCGTTTGAACTGAGATAGAGAGCGAGAAAAGGCTCGAAGAATGATTAAAAACTGGGCGTAATTAACGATTTCTTTATCTTTACAGAAAGCAATGGAAGACATAAAGCAAGTTAATGAAAAGACAGCCCGCCGCTCCAAAATTCCATTCTAATTAACTGCTGCTATTCATAATATATATATATACATATATATATATATATATATAGCCGCTCGTGATTATGGCATTGCCATCTTTTTTCTTTATTTATTTAATTTAATTGATATGGGCGACAAATTACGAAATATAAAACTCAACCTTATCATTTAAAATATATGTTTTTTTTCCTCTAGTTGCACTCATCTATTATTGGTCATATTTTATTAAGGGTATAATTATGAAGGACAGCGGGCCCAATTGTGTGGGCCTCATCCTCACAATAATAAAAAAAAAAGATGTATCTTAGTGGTATTAGTGGTACTGATAGGACACCGCACATAAATTTACGTATAATGTTTTACATAATAATGGAAGTAAAAATAATTCTTATAAATTTTTTTATTTACATAATACTTAAATTTTATTATTACATTAAAAAAAATATTATTATTGATTTTTTAAAAATAAAATATACATTTTTTTAACATAAATTTATGATATTAAAGCGTTGTAAATATAATTATAATAATTTAGATTTTAGATATATAAATACATAAGAAATAATGGTATGTATGCAAATTTCTCTCTAATTATTAGAGCTTATTTGCTATTTAAGAAATCCTGAAAAAAAAAAACCACATATAAATTCATAGATTAATAATAAATAAATAAAGAAATATATTTCTCCTTTTTTTTTATGGAGAAGACAGAAAATTGAATTTATTATTTATATATAAAATAATTACTGTAAATTTTAATAGTTTGATGGTGATAGCATGTACGCTGGTGTCAGTGGGGCGTGTAGACTGAAAGATGTGCTCCGGAAGCCAAATCTTCTTTAGGACTTGGCTTTAACCTTTCTCTTCAACCGAAATTTAGAACACAAATTTTGAGGAGAGGATGAAGACCTTAGAATGCATGCCATGAGGTTCACTCACTTTATGTTACAAATCATGTTAATTTAGACAAAAATCATTTGTAAATAAGAAAAAGCTTTGTTTTAGCATGTGTCTGATAAGCCAATTTCTTACAAATTTGGGGGAAATTGCATGCATTGCACTTAAAATGTTATTATTTACAATTCTAGCTTCTCTTTCATCTATTTTTTTTAATTTTTAGTCAAGTTTAGAGCACAATAAAACTTTACTCTATCTTTCATTTTTATTAAACTTCATTCATAAATGCATCAATTAGAACTAGGTACTGAAAATGAGATCGGACATTGAACGGGTTACATTATTCAGATATTAAGGTGATATTAAATAAATCTATTTAAATAAAACATAATAGTTGAAGGGTCATCAACAAAATTAATGAATTGGCATATATCTGAGGGCATTTAGTACGGCTCTTGAGAAATTCTTTTTGAGAAAATTTTTTTTTGATTCAAATTAAAAATTATCCAGAACACTAATTTCATCATACTCATAGTCAAATTAACGAACTCAAAAAGACGAATCCTATTATACCAAAATTGATCCAATCTATCAAAATTGATCAAGCATTTAAATCAGTCTTTGAGGCTTTCGTTGGTTATTTGGAGAGTCAAGTGAACTCCAATGTTGATGTTTCTATAATCAAATTGAGTGTCTTGGTGTGAGAAATCCAATGAGCCCAGGATAATGTAATTTCGAGGTCTTTAAGGCTATCAAATTATTAAAAAGACTTCTAAGATCAAGGGGAAGGAACACATGTCGTTTGATCGAGTGGCTTTGGTGGCAATTCACCAAGGAACAAAATTGTTCCTCTAGTGCCTTAAAAAGACCCCCACTATTCACTTGGATGGAAGAGGAAGGAGAATTAGGTGTCAATTTTCAATGTTGTTATGGACTGAAAACCCAATGATAACTCTCGTCTACCATAGTCGTTGTCTGCCGCTTGTCCTCCACAGTTGACAAGTACCAACAGCCCCATGCTCGCCGCTGTCGGTGGAATTTGTAGAGTAACAAAGTACCCTGCAAAATAATGATGCATATTATAGAGTAACAAAGTATCCTGTGGAATAGCGATGCATGTTATGGAATAACAAAGTACCTTGCAGAGTAACTACGCACATTATAAAGTAACGAAGTACTATATTCAATGACAAAGTCTCTCGCACATGGACAAACACAGTGTTCTCAATATTTTGCAAAGATGTACCTTGAACACTGTAACAAAAAACCAATCAATAAATTTCATCAACAACTACTTTAAATCATTGTAATGTGAACCTTTATGAATACAAATATTGTACTTGGAGGAACATTGTAACTTTGGATAAGGGTTTATCATTATACTTACAAACTTATAGTTGATTATTTCAACAAGACTAGACCCCTTGATTTTTTTCTCTCTGCTGGCTTTTCCACATAGAAATTCTTAATGTCTCCTCCTGTTTTTTTATTATCTAGGTGTGTACTTGATTTTATAGAATGGTGGGATGTTAAATTATTACTCTAACACTATGAATTTCTATCATACAACAGTTTAGCACCGTCTATGGGAAATGAAATTCGAGTGATTGAATTGCATACTTCTTTGATGTCTAATAAGCATAATACATGCACTTCATGTTGTAGCACCCATCATTCCAGGGCACAGTCTCAAAATGTGGGACTTCAAGTCTCTGGACCAATTTTTAATGATACAAATCATCTTGTTAGTGAACGAACCTCCCTTGAACCATTTAAAGATCATGTATGAAGAATGGAGGAATCTCATAATGAGATTCTCCAAATCTTATGTGAAGTTTGACAACCAATGCTTTCAAATACTAATGAGGCACATCTACTTAAAAATTCTTCGATGATGGTTCCTTGTTTAATAGCCCATCCACAAACTGGAGCTCCTCCTCAAAAAATTGAGCTCATAGACATTGTCAGCTCTACACATTCACTTCCTACAGCTAAGCCTACCAGCAAGCTTCCAAAATGCCTGAAGAATGTTGTGCAACCTCACGCAGTCAGTGACGAGTTGAAACGTCTAGTAAGGGAGGAGTTTCTTATGAGCGATAGAAATCATTTCTCAGTTTAATGTGGCAAGTGTATTCTCCACTAGTTGAGATTCTCCATCAACACTCTTTTCTAATGGTCTTTAAAATTTCTAGCATTGATGCTTATAATGGAATTCTGACCCGTAAGAGCATGTAGATCACTTCAGAATCATTATACACATATAACAAGCTTCTACTACTCTTATTTCTTTAGTTTTTCATGCAACACTTAAAGGTCAAGCACAAAATTAGTTTAACTCACTTACAGAAGGGGGAATTCTACTTTGGATGAGCTCATTAAAGTATTAGCAAAGAAATTCATTACAAATCAAAGGATCAATAATGGCTCCTCTAACAGATGGAGAGTCACTGAAATATTATTTTTGCTAATTCTTCATTAAAGCTAGTCAAATCTCAAAAGTAGATCCAAAGTTACAAAGAGGTGTGTTCTTAGGAGGACTACGCCTTGGTCCTGTCAACACATCTTTGATGTGGGAGGCACAAATTGTTCAAGCACAAATTTTCCCTAATGAAGCTATTAATACACATAAATAAGATCCCATAAATCCTTTGTTAGAATCATAACTGAAGAAGTTCAAACCAAGGGGGAAGCTTAATTTGTTCCCTTAACCACAAAGACGTGAATCTCAAACTAAGAATGAGAATACAATGCTCAACACTTCAAGTGTTAATATCATAATGGTGATTCATGATAAGGACACTCTTAAGTGGCCACCTATTTTCAAGCCCAAAGGAAGGGATTCAAGAGGAATATTGCCACTTTTATTAAAGTTATGACCATCATAATGAAACATGTTTTCAACACAAGGAGGAGATTGAATGGATGAACTAACAAGGGACCCCCACAGTAACAATGCCTCTATTAAGGGAAACAAGCCCAAAAACAACAACGAGTGAATCATCCGACTACTGATGAAATTGAAATGATTGTTGGAGGACCACTGATGGTCAACCAAGTTATTTTTACCACTTATGAGGATCCTTCAATAAAGAAATCCTCTATTAGTCATTCCATCACATTTGATCAATATGACGTTCAAGAGGTAACCGTACTACACAAAAATCCTCTTGTTATAATCACTAGGATCATTGACACTTGTTATAATATCAATAAAATTATGGTCGATGGAGGGTGCTCAATCATTGTCTTATTCTACTCAAGTTTTATGGGTATAAGGTTGACCAGGGAAAATTTTAGCTTATTTTTAAACCTCGCTATGGCTTGCATACTTAGCTAGCGAACTTCAATGGGACAATCACTCTCAGCATTATGCTGAGAGTATTCCCTTGGTTGATGACTCACATGATCCAATTTCTTGTAGTATTGTTAGAGTAAGCAAACAATGTCATCTTTGGAAGACTTCTCTAATCAATCTTTGGGGCTATGGTCTTTATAATGCACCTTAAAATAAAGTTCCCAACACTATATGTAGTTGGTGTTTTATAGGTGGATCAAAAAATATCACGATCATACTATCTCAAGCAAGCTCAATCATGCCCATCCGAGACCCTTAGTATCAAAAGTTTTGATCTCTAATTAAGATATATACCAACAAGTTTTACTAGCTGAAAAACTTAATTTGCGTCCCTTGTTAGAGTAAAACCCTTGTCAAACAATGTAGCTAAAATATTTATTTTTA
>NEWO01000054.1:2211962-2224587 GCA_003013225.1 Phalaenopsis aphrodite
CGACGTTATAACTAAAGATTTTGTGTAACTTTTTTCCCACATGTCGGGCAATATATTGTCCTTGCAATCACCAAGTTAAAGTGAATCGCTTCAACTGGGTCAGACCTCATGATTTCTTTCATTTACAGATTTTTCATATAAAAACTTCTGGTGTCTCTATTGACTATTTTATTTTATCTAAATGTGTGTTAAATCCTCATACAATACAAAGACGATAGTCCACTACTCTACCACCGTGAATTTTCTAACATGCATTAACATTAATGTCTTCTGGAAATTTCTTCCTTGCATGTTTTTTTTCGTTCATGATAAATTATTTAATGCTTTTTTAGATATTTTCCTTTGTGCTTACAGAAAGATATAGAGCTAACATTAACTAATTTTTGGGAGTTTTTCTTCATCAGTTGGCTATTTGGTTGAGCTTAGGCAAACTTCAAAAAGCTCAAGAACCGTGGCGGCTTACTTTCAGCTCTTACTGTAATTTTTTATGAAAGGTTGGTCAACTTTGTTTTGTGCTAGACATAATTCTAAAAACAATTTAATTTTAATTTTAATTTCTTTTATGGGCTTTATTTTATGTAAAATATCTTACAACCCCCCAGAAGCTATGTCATAATCTTTAGATATTTTGACCTACTTCACACTACTGTTTTTGTGGAGCTATCTTTTTATAAATAAATTAAATTTGGCAGCACCCTCATGTATTGTGCTTGTCCATAGTACCATAATTTTATTCAATTATATAGTTGGCCTACAACTCTCATTACTCTCTCTCTCTCTCTCTCTAGAAACTCTTTTAACTAAAAAATCAAATCATTCTATAATTTAACAATTAGTTAAATAAAACTAAGGCTTCCTTTCACACTAAAAGCCGTATTGAGAAAATAATCATTTGGCGATCATTTGCTCCGAACACTTCTTAGGAAAAACACGAAAAATTGAGCGTTTCAGAATGAAGATCCTCAATCTCGCTTTGCTACGGGACTTTTGAAGGAGCTTCGTCGAAGTGATTAAGATACCGAGTAATGATAGAATATGCATGGAAATGGGAAGAATAGGTGAATCATTGAAATAACCATAAAATATTCAAAAAAAAGCCATTTTTTTAATAAAGGAGAGTGAATAGCCATGTGATTTGTCCTATAATAAGAATCGGAGCATCACGATGACCAAATAACTAACGTAAAGATTGGCATTTTATAGGAGAAAACCTTATATATGTTTTTTATGTATTTCCAAGACTAATATTTAAAATTTTATATTTATATTTATAAGTTTTTGATGTCATAAATATATGTATAAAAATATGCTTTTACTTTTATAAAGTTAATAGTAGTGATATCATTAACATCATGTTAAGGATTTGAGTGTTTTACATACAAGTATGAAAATATAAATGTTAAATATATAACAACATAAGATTAAATGCCTTTTTATAAAATCCTTGTAGGCTCGTTACCTGATATTTAAGCTAAAGGTTCATTTGTTTCTTGTGGGTGTAAAGCATGACTTCAAGGAAATTAAGATTTTATTTCCACATAATTTAAAATTAATTTTTTTTTTATGTTTTAGATATATTTTGAGAGGTCATGTGGAATTTGAAATAAATATTAATGTCTGACTATGTCTAGTCAAATAATGATTTTCTAAGTCTGGGGTAGGTTTGTTACTAAGTCTTTCGGGCTCATGGTTTACTTCTTTCACACTAGGCTTCTTCACAGTCACTTCTTCAAACTCTCTTCCTCTTCTTAATTTATTGGCTTTCATGTGCTCAATGACTTTGTTCTTAGGATTCACTTATGTATTATTTGGTTGAGTTTCGCTATTTGTCATAATTGATTTCAAAAATTCCTGATAACATCAACTTGACTGTTTAGTTGATTCTTCATTTGTAACACAATCTCTTCCAGAGATAATTTAATTTCCTTAAACTATTTATTTGAAGTAAATTTTGTTGGTAAGTTGACCTTCGGTTGCCATTACCCTGATTATTCTAATTAACAACTAAATTTGTTTGATTGCTACATTACTGCTTGGTACCTACACTTTGATTATTATTATTTATGATAAATTTCTTTTGATTTCTCCTACTTTGGTTGTAGGTGTTGGAATGCAGGTTATTGAACATATTGGTTATAACATTCTTGAACTCTACAGACAACACACTAGGATCAACTAGTTTTCGTAAATATTTTCCTCCATTATTATTGATCCTAGTGTAGAATTCAACCCAAAATTGTATGTTCCTAGAGATAACAGCTACTTGAGAGGTTTGAATTGTTCACATGTATGTATCAGGCATGCTAGCAACCTTCCTAGGATGACTCTATCTGATGACCATTAAAAATTATTTATTGTCATCTCCTCAATTAGTGAATGTGCCTCCTCAAATGAAATTGACATGAGTGACGCACAGCCGCAAGTTCTATTATCGACTTCAACAATCCCACTAGCCCTTGATAAAATGTTTGAATTATGAGTCAATATGGTAAGAATGATAGAGATATATTTCCTAAGTAGCCCATTAAATCTCACAATCTTATAAATTGATTCACCATGTAATTGTGTAAATGAGGTGATATCAACATTAAGTTTTACCATTTTGGAGGGAGGGAAGTATTTGGCTAGAAATTTCCTTGGTTATTCCTTTTATATGGTAATAGATCTTGATGCTAAGGAATTGAGCCACATATTAGCCTTATCCCTACGTGAGAATGGGAAAAGTCAAACTCTAACAACATTAGAGACATCATTATATCAAAAGGTAGCATACAATTCATGGAAGATAGCTAAGAGAAGGTTATGGCCCCCTATAAGTGATCCTCCAAACTAATTGTTTTGTACCATCTGGATACGGGCTAGTTTGAGTTCAAAGGTATTGGCTTTTACGATAAGGTTATTGATGTTTAAACGAATCTCCTCAAGCGATGAGTCTAGGAGTGTTGTGTTCTTCCTGGGGTATTTTTTTCATCTCTTCTATCTTTTTTTAAAGTTTTTTAGCTTTTTTTTATTTTTTATAATCTTTTCAAGTTCAAGGTCATAATGCACAACATTAAAAGTTTCAGTCCTATGCACAAATATAACAATTTAGCGAGTGGCTTTAAACTAAAAGATTTATCCAATCACAAAAGAGAAACAAATAAAAAAAAAGATAGCTACACAAATAAAGATGCTGAAAAATTAGAAAGCAAGCAAAATAAACAATTTCACAATTTTGAAAAATACAATAAAATTTGAATACTAAATTAACACTAGAAACACGAAGCACATGACATGAGATATTTTTGAATTTTTTGCACGAAAAAAGAAAATAAATTATTGTACTAACTTAGAAACAATATTTCTATTCTCTCAAGTTAATAAATTTTAAGCTAATTATTCAACCAAAAATTCTTCCCAAACTCAAAGATCGGAATTATTTTTAACAACTCAATAGGTTAGGTTGAATGTAAATGAAGATTTAAAGGAAAAGCACTTCTTAAAAAGTACGGTTTAATCCATAAAAAAATCAAATTAATAATTCCTATAATATCAATTCAAGGATGAGAAGAAGTTCTAGTCTCTAATCATGCTTGGAGACAACACAAATAGCATTTCATTCATTAGAAATATTCAAAACAAGACTTGAAAAGATAATACGTAATCGAATTCACCAAGAAAATTGAACATTTATCTTTCTACCTTCTCTAAATGATGTACTAAATGTATAAAAATAATTCCACACTCAAATACCTCACAAACACTCTACAAACTTAACTCTCTCACACATGGGCTTCGTATCTCAACATTTCCCTTCTATCCCGTAATGTGTAGTATCCTCTAAGTCTTCGAAAAAGTGCTTTTTATATCTTCCATTGAAAATCAACACCCGTGAAGTGCTAAAAAATTATTATGATCGCATATACAGTACACATCATTTTCTATAATTTGTACCAACAAAACCTCTCAACGTGAATAACTGGGTTACTACATACTATTGACTATGAGTTCGTTGCCCAATCACATCAGTTAAATATACATAATAATTTCAGTATCTATCAACAAATTTAAATATAAATAAAACAAAGGAAATTGAAGAAGAAGTAGAGCAAAGTTAAAGAATGATTTCAATGTCATCTTCTATTAATGTGAATATAAACATATAATCCATACAAAAGAAATCTGAATTAAAATCCTATTGGGTGAGAAATAGAGAAGCAAATTAATGGCTTCGAATGAGATGTGTGGTTGGCGCTTGTGGGTCACAGTCATAAATTAAGGTCTGCCGATGGTGAGATGATAGAAACTGTCGAAAATGAGATGAGAGGCAAGGAGAGGAGTTTAAATTTGTGACAAGATTAAGTAGACTAAGACATTGGGAGTTGGATTTCATAGAAGTCTGAAGAAAAATAAAAAAAATAGGAATGTAGGAGAAATAGGAGAAAAATCAAATAAACAGTTAAAATAGGAGAAGAAAACATGAGTAGAAGTTGGAAAAGAAGAGAGAACTATTGGAAGCCATTAGTACATTCCTTGGGACAAAAATGTTTTATTTTTTTGTTTTTTTTTCAAAATTTTCTGGAAAGCAAATTTAAATTTCTTGCAGATTTTTTACAATGTTTTAGCCAACGTGAAGTGAAATAGGTCACCAAACATCGATTTTTTTTTAGACTGCTAAATGTAATTAAGGAATCAATGCAAGATCAACGCTCACTTAACATCTTTATAGTTTTTTTTTCCTTTATTATTTTTATACCCATTTTTACTTGTGGGTCTTTTTGTTCTTTCCAGTGAATGAAATCGTATAATCAAATATTTTATCCCGAAGGGTTTCCATGTAAAAGCCAAACTATTGGGGAAAAAAACCAATAAAGGGCAAGGATGCAGCTAATGAAGATTGCCTCTGCGATTTAGAATCCTCACTCTTCTATCTCTCTTACTTGCTTTGGGAGAGCCAGAGCAGGACTAAAAATCCGTTCTTTTGCTTTCCATCCTTCTCCATCCAAACTGCTCGTGATTCCTCTCTCTGTGTCTCAAGGAAACTCCAAAGGATATTAGTGTTTTGTTACCTTTTCTTCTGCACTGCCTCTTGCTCCTCCCTTCAGATCTGAAATCTCTACTAATTTTATAATTTTGGGCTAAGAATCGCTTGTTGTGAACAATGAACAAGGAAGATGAAGTCAAATTTCTCAAAATACAGGTGTTCTTACTCTCTCTTCATACTGATCTGCAATTTCTCATCTCATATCTGTACTGTATTCGCCAAGATCTGTTGCAGTTCAGGATATGAAAACTCTACCTTTTGTTAATTCACTGATCTATGATTCTTTTTCTCTAATCTTTTATTTTTTTGTGATTTTTCCTTGTTGCAGACCTGTGTGCTGAAGGTAAACATACATTGTGATGGCTGTAAGCAAAAGGTGAAGAAGCTGCTTCAGAAAGTTGAAGGTAGAGTTCAAGTTAAAACTCTTATTTTTTGCTTAAATGGCTGCTCTGATTTTTTATGGAAATCAATTATAACGCAAAAGGCTAGTTTTTACTGCTGTTTCAGTGGCCGCGCGCGTCTTTAATGGCTAACAAGTTCCATCTTTTTGCTCACACAGGGGTTTTCGAGACAGCCATTGATTCAGAGCAGGGGAGAGTTACCGTGTCCGGCAATGTGGATCCGGCCACGTTAATCAAAAAGCTTCACAAAGCCGGAAAGCACGCAGAGCTGCTTCATCCCAAGGGCGTCAACATCACCCAGCTGCAAAAACCCAACCATAAAGCTCAGCCGAACAAGGACAACGGCAAGCCAGCTAAACCCGGCGCCACCGCCGGCGGAGGAAAAGATCACACTGGCCAAGCAGCACCGATGCCGCAGATGAAAGGGCTAAAAGACATGAAGATGCCCCAACTCAAAGATTTGAAGTTCCCCTTCCAAAAAGACCCCAAATCGGTGAAGTTCGCTCTGCCGCCAGAAGTCGGTGAAGATTGCAGTGATTATGACGATTACGACGACGATGACGACGACGACTATGATGACGAGGACATCGACGAGTTCGACGGTTTTGACGCCGATTTTGATGACGACTTCCGGAACATCAAGCTCAAGCCTGGTTCTGCTCAGCCCAACGCTGACAATGGAGTGATGATGCTGCCCGACAAGAAGAACGGGAAGAAAGGAGGAGGTGTTGAAATCCCAGTGCAGGTCAAAGGGATGAACGGAAACAACGATGCTAAGAACGGGAAGAAGGGCGGCGCAATCCAGAACCAGGGCGTTGGAGGAGCCAAGAATGTAGGAAAGGTAGCCGTTGGCGGCGGAGGCGGGGCACAGGATTCCAAGAACCCTGGAAACAACGGAAATTACAAACCCAACCCTAATTCCGGAAAAAAGGGAGCCGCCGCGGGCGGCGGCGCCGCAGGCGCTGGCGGCGGAGCTCCCGCCGCTAGAGGTGAACCGATGCGACCGCCTGCCGGTTTTCCCGGCGGCATGAATCCTGGCCAAATGGGACTGATTCCACCTATGGGTCATGGAGTAGGAGCAGCTCAGGGTCTTCCCCAAGGCATGGCTCCGCCGGGCTATTTTCCGGCAGGCGGGATGCCGGCGATGAATCCGGAGATGATGGCCGCCACCGGTGGAGGTGCTGGAAATCCGTATCAACAGCAGTACATGGCGGCGATGCTGCAGCAACAGCAACAGCAGAGAATGATGATGAATGGACAGGATCGCGGCTACCCACCGATGATGATGGGGTACCCGCGGCCGCCGCAACAGCCGATGCCGGCGATGTACATGGCTCAACCGCCTCCTTATGGTGAGCCCTACACCAACTACTTCAGCGATGAAAACGCGAATAGCTGCTCGATTATGTGATGGAGGAGATGGATAAATTTGAAAGATGGATAATATATATGGTTTAATTAGACAATTTCTTAGAAAAAATTGGTTTTTGTTTTGGTGTTTATTAAGTTAAGTTGCAGCTTTGTTGTTCTGAGTTTTCAAGTTATAACTATAATCTAATATGTGTAATTCTCTTCCTCTCTCTATTTCTCGCTTATAGATATATATATATAGAATAATAGTTTAGCATCTTTGTTAAGGATCGGTAATTTTAGCTGTTTCTGGTTAAAGGTGTCATCTTGCAGCTTCTGTTGCTTTTTCTTATATTTTTAGATGTGAATTTGGTTACTTATGTGCGCTTAATGGCGTGGAAAGGTTCCATGAATTATATGGAACATAGTAAAAATATTTTCCCTTTTATTTTTGTTTTGAGTGATCTTTGCTTGTAAATAAAGCATTTGCTGGCAATAGAAATTGTGGGTTTGGTTTGCCTTCCTCTATTTTTGTTTATATAAGTAGTTAAATAAATTATTGCTAAAAAGATCAGGGGTTATTTGGGACCATTTTTTAGCTTTATTTTTATATTTATTTAGAAAATATATTTATTTAGTTCTTTTTTCTATGTTTTTTTTGTTTTTTATTTTAAAAAATATATAAAAATTATCTTGAGTTTTTTTTTAAAAATAACTAATCAACTTATAATATATCAAATATATTTTATTTGAGGAAAATATAAATGAAATAATAAATAAAAATATAAATAAGAAGTGATCTCAAGCTGCTGAGTTATGATGCTATTATAATTCAGGAACTGACGTGGTTGTTTTGACATAAAAATGTAAAAAAAAAAAAAAAGAGAGGTTATTTTTACATTAAATTTACTTTAAAATAATTAAAGATTTAGAAAAAGCTGTGGGAGCCAAATATCCTCATTGCGATCTAACATGAAGCCAGAAATAGCGATGTAGCTGAGCGCCTGGTACTCCAGCTATTTGAGTCACCTGAGCAAAGGGAATCAAAGCAAATTAAATTCATCACCTGGGGTTTGTTTGAGAATATGTGCTTGTAGTTCGGGTAAAAATGTAATTTAAAATTGTTATTTTGTTCCACCAAATGGCCAAATGAAAATGGGTCGCAAAATCCAGCCTGTGCCCGGCAGGCCTGTCAGGTAGACAATTTTATGGGACTGTTAAAAAAATTAAATATTTTTAATAATTGTTAGTCTTTAGTTTTAATTTATTTTGAATGTATTTTATATTAGTGGCATTTATTCATTATTTTTTAAACTAAGCTAATGAGTCGTCTCGTTGTTGGCTTGAGCTTGGCTTGTGAGCTCATCGAACTCAGTTCACGAGACATTTATCGAGTTGAGCCAAAGCCAACTCACGAGTTTGTTTCGCTCACTTTCACTTTTAGTGGATTCCTATGTAGTTTTATGCGTACATAATTATCTAATTGTTGTATATTCTAACTAAATAGAGTGTACAACGGTACACACGAGTACACAACCAAATAAATTATACAAACGAGTATGTAGTTTAACATTATGATATTTATAATATTTTGTACATTATTTCTCCGTGAGCTCTCATATTTTTCTGGTTGGATCCATCAACACCTCATGCTGGACTACATCCGCTAAAATCCTATTTGTCCAAACACAAGTGAAATCCTCTTAAGAGGCTCCTTAGTCGAATCTTATTAATTCTTATAAATTCCTTATATTTTCTGTATATATATATATATATATATATATATAATAGCACCGTAAATCTATAAATAACTATGTTCATAAGACAATAATATTTTAAAAAAAATCGTGAAAAATATGTTAATGCTTGAAAATAAATATTGTTTTCATTTTGAGTTAAAATTAAAGTCATTTAAAGGACACATACTACATGATTCTTATATATTTATATAGTCATATTTTGATGCAAAATATTTAATGCGTGCTAGAAAATTAACGGCAATAAAGTAACATACTATCATCTTAGCGTTGTATGAAAGTTCAACTCACACACATGTGAAAGAGGAAACAAATAGTTATGATTTCAGATGTTTTTACGTGGAAAAGCCGTAACGGAAAAACCACAAGGCCTGACCCAAATGCGGAAATCCACTATTGATTGATGATTACAAAAATCACTTGTTTCACAAACGGAAAAGAGAAAGTATATTTTTCAGATTACAGCGTCAACTGATGAAGTCTGGTTGGAGGTGATCGATGACGGGTAGTGGTGGTCAATGAAGGATGACGAAGGTCGACGACAGTCGGTGGTGGTGGACGACAGTCGGCAGTGGTCGTTGGAGGTCAGCGACGGTCGTCGGTGGTCGACGATAGAGGTCGGCGGTGATCGACAGAGCTCGGCGGCAGTCGTCGGTGGTGATGTTGAGCTGCAGCTTCTCCTTAAGGCCTCAGACTCTCTCTATAAACTTCAGCTTCCCCTCATATGAGGAGTTGTGGTCTATTTATAATTTTCTGGGTGTAATTAATGTTGGAATATCAAACAGTTTGATCAGACGGTCCAGATAGTTTCTCTTGATCATGCAGTGTTTAATGGACATTTGAATGCCTTAATGACGTAGGAATTGGGTGATCTTGGGCTCGTTGGATTTGTTTTTGCCAAGACGCTCGATTCAAGTATAAACTTGCTAGCGTAGACATCTGTTTGGTCTTCCAAATGTATCTGAAAATCTTTCAAAACTGGTTTAATGACTTGATCTGAGCTTGATTTGACTCTGATTGGACAAGTTTTTTATATCATTAGATTCGTTTTATCGAGCCGGTCAGTTTGACTATAAGTTTGTTGAAATCATAGCTCTATATGACTTTTTATCAAGATTTGAATGTTTCTTGTTGAAAATATCATCTCGAGATTCGTATCATACTTCGAGATTCGTGCAGGATGATGAAAATTTATTGACGCCATATCAATATTTATAATTTTAATATTACATCAAAATTATCCATTATTATTGACTTTAAAAATGAAAAGGGCATTTACATACATAACATAGAATTCTAATGTATTTATACATCTCATGTCTAAACTTTCATTTTTACACACATTTTACTCATTCTTTAATATCACATAAAAATAATATTATTATCACTTTTTAAAACTGAAATACATCTTTGGGTGCACAGGATTAAAATGCCCAAATTCTATATATAAGACATGTAAATACATAAAAATTGTAAGCTAGGTATGTAGATTTCCCAAATGAAAAATATATGTTCATGTATAATTTTATAAGTTCATGATACCAAAGGTTTATAAATATAAATATTCAATTTTAGGTGTCAAATGTATAGACACATAAAAATTTTATGGCATAGATGTAAATTTTTCTAATTTAAATTTAAAACATTCAAGTTTTTCTTATTTATTTATTTATTTTGTCTCTGCAGTGGGGAAATAGATTTGAGGAAGGGAAAGGCAACGGCAGATTGAATAGACATTCTCAGTTCCAGGATTTGCTGCGCATTTTGCGTGAGGGGTTCTGAATCCGAGCGATGGCAGTGGCTTCTTGCCTATCGAATTTTTTTCTGAATTACTCCATCCAAAATTTTCTATTTTCAATTTCCGGTTCTTAACAAATATATATAATTAGGGCTGTCAAAGCGGCTCGTTGTTTGCGAACAACTCGTGTTCGGCTCGTTAAAAAGCTCGTGTTCGGCTCGTTAATTTTGTTCGAGAAGTTAACAAACCGAACAGAAACTAAAATGTATTCGGCTCGTTTTGTCTCGAAATACTACTCATCAAGTTTATATATATATATATATATATATATATATATATATCATTTGAATCTAATTTAATAATATTTATTCTATTTTCTTTATTAATACTTTTAATTGATTATAAATCTTTGTAGCCTTGTAGTCAATTAATNTGTTTTGGAAAGTATCAATAGCTCTACCACAGGAAAATAATCCCATGACACTAAAACAGCAAAAACTATTGCATAAAATCCGGCTTCAGATCTTCCACTTATAATAAATCTCTTATTTAATGCAATGGTATTACTGTTACTTATGTTGCTTTTGTAAGCTCTACAATTTATGGATAATTGGTGGTATATTTTGAAGTAATTTTACTAAGATTAATAAAAATCAATTATCTACTTAACTTATATCGCCGGCTTGAGTCTCTAAACTTTATTAATATTGAAAGCCAAATACATCCTGGTTTTAAAAAGATAAATGGCATCTTAATTGTGGGATGCAGATGTAAATTTTATTTGAATGAAATTCCTCTTGAGTTCACAAACCTATTCAAGAATAGGTGTTGCTTGGAATATAAAAATAAAATTGAAATAAATAAATGTGAAATTTGTGCATTAATTATTTGATAAACCGCACTAGCTCCAAATGCCGAGTGCTGGAGTGGAAAAACTCACATCGCACTAAAGCCTGTATCGTTGTGAAGGGAGGCAAACATAGAAAATCGTAATTTTACTGCGGTAGATCGGCGGTTAAATTTTGATGATTGTAAGAACTTAATGGCGACAGTGATTGCCTCATTCTTTGTAAGCATTTATATATATATATATATATATATATAGACACCTGTTGGTGTCGGGTCACCGTAAGTCTTCTCAGGTCAAAGGTTTCATCCCACTATGACACAAAGGCTCTGAAATTTTAAGCACATGGCACGGGCTCTCATCATAACCAAAGAGTGCATGAGAAATCGTCATTTGAGCCTCTTTCAATATATATATATATATATATATATATATATATATATATATATATGTCAAGTAATGTCTGAATCCTATATTTTTAAAAATAGATATGTCTCATATATGTGATGTATTGTGTCTCATGTTTGTGTGGGTGCATCCTAGTATACACACATATAGGTAAACTTCCAATTCAACAAATTATAATTTTCAATGGCGATGGTTAAATAATTTCTTTTCTCCAAGGGATTTCGAAACTTCCCTTATAAGTTCAATAATAGATTAGAACGTTAGAGGGCCAAATTGATTGTGAGGATTTGGGTCAAATAGCCAATATTTACTATAAGTATTCCCAATAGGTTGATGAATTTGTAAGTCTTAGTTTATAACTAGATCCTTCTACTGAGGTCCAGCAAGTGAATATAATGTTAGATGGCAAAACTTCGCTTAGAATTTTCTAAAAGATCAAGAAATCTTCAATATCATGAGAATCACACAATCCTCAATTTTCAGATTCATAAAAGACTAGAAGGTAGGAGGGCTAAGCTCTCCAAGAGTATTGGAGGGTTGCAATTTGGTCTAGCTGCGTGAGATGGATGCATGAAATTAGCATATTCAAGAAATTAGCTTCCTGTCCCGACCGAGAAAAAACGCTAGCATGAGGATGGGTTGCCGTTGGAGCACCCTCTGTATGGGGATCTCCAATTGATGGTTGATCTCGGGGTAGATGAACCTCGCCTCCTTGCTCTACTGTTGGTTGTCCAACTGCATGTTGAAGCTAAAGATTCTTATTTTGAGATTCCTTCATTCTCCGCATAAGGTCCTCAGGGGATAAATATGAGACATCTTCACCAGTTCGGTGAAGTGTATTGCTAGGAAATAGACCTGATACTTGACGTCTAACACCTCGAGAATGTACGCCAGAATTATGGGTGTTATAACGTGAAGTTTGTATATTGTGCTTATTAGTCATTGATAAAGTGTAGACTATTATAAATGGGGATTAGTTCTCACAAATAGTGCTAAATTGTTGTGTGCTATAAAATTTATGGTGATAGAATAATAATTTAATGGCTAAATGTTGTTTGAAAACCAACATATACACATATAATAAAGAAATAGGAGAAAACA
>NEWO01000054.1:2225705-2241255 GCA_003013225.1 Phalaenopsis aphrodite
AAATTGCTTCCTAACAGTGAGCTTTTTGACAGCCTTATTTACAAGCATCCTTCTCATCTCAGACTGAACACATTCTTATGCCAAATGGTCTAACATATGTAATTAATATGCAGAGGATCCTGCGGAGAACTTCTTTCTGCTAATGGAATGAGACTCTCTCTTCCCCTATTTATATAAATATACATGTACCGTAATTAATTAATAAAATCGTGCATTCTCCATTAAAACAGCATGACGATTTCTACAGTGAGATTATAGCATTTCACTGTAGCACTAAGGGATGAACTTAGCATCATTTTGGAGTTCTGTAGGAAACCCCATGTGGTTCATTGACTGATGCTGTCTCACAACGTGAGGAATAGTTGGCACGTTCCTTGGATTTTCTTTAATTACGAATAACTTGAGTAATTATTTCTCAGCTAACTTAACTTTGCATAAAATATTTTAAAATAAGCTAATCTTAATTACAATCATTTTGCTTGTTAACTTAATTAGTAAGAAGATTGCCTCACAGCTTTAATAGTTCATTAAACTATCTTATTCTTTTCAATTTCAAATATATTCAGTCAAATTTAATTGAAGATACTTCAAGCCAAATATAGTTTATTAAAAGAAAATTTGTGGTGATTAGTTGATCTCCAATTATGGTGTAAGAAAAATTTTATTTTAACGTGGATAATAGTAGCCCACAAAGGCATAAGGTTTTTACATAGAGAGCCCAACATAAGAAAAGGATCAAGTGGTAGTTTAAAAACAGAAAATCACAATATTGTGTGCAGAGTATTGATATATCACCAAGGATTCACATGATCACCCACAACCATGGGCTGTAGAGGAGCTGGGCTTGAGTGAGATAGGATTGGCTTATGTTCAACTCGTTTGAAATTAATTATGTTTGAAATTGACTCAAGTTCGAAATGGACTATTGTTCGAAATTGTTCGTGAATAATGTTTTGATGTTCGGCACTAAATTAACTCGTTTAAACTAATTAGAAAAATAGATGTTGAACTTTCACCACCTATGCAATAAAATACTCAAATTACATGACTACACTAGCAGTGGTGATTTAAATATAAATATAAGTATAATATATCTTAATGAAATGAACATGAGCTATTCTAGATTGAGCTTTTTTACAGTAATGCCCATAATTTTATTATGTTTTGCAAGAAAATTTCTGAAATAATTGTGACTATCAAAAATTCTTTTATGATATCTAAGTTGATGATAGGCTATTATACTTAGATTTGTACTTTTACAAACTACTGAACTATATAATATTTTATGGAGTCAAGAATTCACAAAAATACATCCAAATAACATTACTTTAGGAAGCTGTAAACAATACACTTTAAAAAAAATTGTCGAAGCTTGTCAACATCTTGAGTTACATAAGCAAACTAAAAACTATAAACAATCTTACACTGAAAATTCAAAAACCTATGTTAATTTTTTGTTCTTCAATATCTGATAGTTCATAAAGATCTTCTTTACTGTTTATATAAAAATGGATTATAATTCATTTTCTTCTGTAATTGTTACAGGTTTTACATGATTTATCTTAGAATTTTTAGGGCATTTATTTTTCATAATGCCCTTCATGTTTACAAATACAACATTTATTAATTCTAACTTTCTTAATCTTTGTATTGGTCTTATTATCATTTTTTTCTGAAAGTTCATTTATTAGGATTAAAAATTTTTTTTATGTATTTTCTTAAAGAATTTTTTCTTTTTCTTTTTTATAGAGTATTTACAATGTTATGGGAAGCTGAGAATCCCCATTGTTGAGCAACTAAATGTAATTTTTCATAGCATAAAGATTGTTTAGCTTGAAACTAAAGATTGTTTTAATATTCCCATTTTCCTCTGGAAAAGAAGTATACATTACAGTATCCGTCAGGGAGAACATCTCATAGACATTTTAAATGCAGAAGAAAGTACAAGAATACATCTTTATAATCAACAGATAAAACATTAATATTTAGAAAGAATTAAGAAGCCTGAAAAATATAAAAAAAAATTTTTGTAGGAATTCAGATCTTAATTAAAAGCCGACGTTTGTAAAGGTATTGATAGTCCTATTACCATATGGATCTACGATAATAGAATTATACATTATAAAAATGATGCTTTATTAGGCATTACACAAGGAAATTTATGTTATTAAACTTTAATGTTTGGTTTACATCCAAATTATGTTGTAAATATTAATGATCATCATCTCGATCGATCTCTTACATTACGCCATAAATTAGACAGAGTAAAACAATGAGATGGTAGTACCGTCTATAGTTTTACTTATCAAATTGTCTATGCATATAGCAGCCAAATATGCTAGCAATTAAACTACATACTGATTCAATTCATTTAACCACTCTCTTCTTTCATATAGGTCACACTGTCCAACCTGAAGAAATTAGTAAATTAGAAATTACTCCTCCTTCATCCAATCTTCTCTTTGATTTTAAAGACGATAGAAATTATGGAAGTCAACGACATCCACAACTTCATCAATTGATTATTGTTGTATTACAGTAAATGGTCTAAGAAAGATAGGAGAATTTTCAATAAAGCTAAGTCATGAATGCTGTTGACTTCCATAATTTCCATCTTCTTTAAAATCAAGGAGAAGATTGGATGAAAGATGGGTAATTTCTAATTTACTAATTCTTCAGGTTGGATAGTGTGACCAATATGAATGAAGAGAGAGTCTACCTGAATTGAATTAATATATAGTTTAAATGCTACTGTATTTGATTGTTAGATGCATAGGCAGTTTGATAAGTAATATTATAAATGAAACTACAATCTCGTAGTTTTACTCTTTTTAATATATGTCGTAATGTAAGAGATTGATCTAGATGATGATCATTAATATTTACAACATAATTTGGATGTAAATTAAACATTAAAGCTTAATAATATAAATTTCCTTGTATAACACCAAATAAAGCTTCTTTTTTAGAATGTATAATTCTGTCATCATAGATCTAGATGGTAATAGAACTATCAATACCTTTACAAAAGTATGATTTAATTAAGATCTTTTTTTCTAAATACATACATTATTAGCTTCATTAGGATTGATCTTCTCTTTTTGTAAACATATTTAAGCTATCCTCCTCCATGACTATGAAGGAAAAAATAGTCTATTTACCTCATGTGTGGACAATAAGGCTTCTAAAGGGAAACATTATAAAAACCTTTGAAAGGTAGAATGTCATATAAATAACAATGTGTAATAGCCATGGACGAATGTTGTTTTTTTTCAACATATCATAGTTGTCGGGAACTAAATAATCTTCATATGAACATGGAATGTCCCAAAGTTTTCTCTTTATTATCTCATTTAAGAAAAACTGAAGGTGGTTTTCAAGGATGTTTTTCCTACTAAATATTATCTAATAGTGATAGCAAGTCCATAAGTTTTAATTTGAGTATCATTAAGCTTTTATTGTGGCGAGTACAATGATGCTTTGCAATGGTTACACTTCATTAAACTATTGTATAAACATACAAACAAATTTATAGATTAAATTTAATGAATAAAATTAATGAAATTTAAATATTTAGTGAAGGAAGATATGGAGCACAATGAGGTGATTATAGAAACAAATGAAAAATAGCTCCTCAGAAGGAGAAAAATTTGCGTACGTAAGACGTCATACGTCAGGGAGGTTATTCAAAAGGTATTGGGGTTTATATCCGCGTTATACCACCTGTAACCTTCCTGTAAACTACATGTACCTTCTAGTAAGTTCTGCACTTCTATTTTTATATATTTGTAGGTTACAGTTAGGTTACAACGAGGTTATAGGGGGTATAACGTAGATATAACCCCCCAATACCCACTGAATAGCCTCCCTGACGTATGCAGCGCTGCGTACGTCTTGCGTACGCAAATTTTTCTCCCCCGGAAGACGACCAACTATATAAAAAATAAAACTTTTCTACTTAAAACATCTATGCAAATAAAAAAAAATTAAAAATAGTTATCATTTAAGAAAAATTACATTACGGTAAAATTTTTTGAATGCCTTCTAAAGTGAATATTGTTATCATGGTTTAATAAAAATGAAATGTGAAATTTACATACATGCCACACAATGCTTTTGTATTTGCATATCTAACACCCAAAGTTTGATATATAAACTTTCAACATGTTACATTAAAATGTGCATTTCACTTTTACAAATATAGTGGTGATGATTTTCTTAATGTAATGTTAGAGATTTGAGTGGTAAATATGTAAATATGAGTGTTTAGGTATCAGATATGTTAATTGATCAATTCTCCGTTGACATTGAGATATCAACATCTTGATATTTTCATTAATTTGTCTTCAACTAAGTTACGTTAACTCTCGTTAATATTTTCTTATATTGTAACAAGCCCTTGAGCTGGGCTTTATTTTTACAAAGTGAACTCGGCCTTGAAGGCGTATGGAGCATAGAATCCAATTCAAATTTGGGCCTATTAAGATTAGGCGTGCAAATGAGTCGAACACGAGTGTGCCATAATAAGGGGTGTAAATGAGCCGAACACGAGTGAGCCCAGGCTCAGGTCGTGTTCGGCTCATTTATATTTCGAGCTCAGAAAGTGTGTTCGTGTTTGACTTGTTTGCTTAACGAGCCGAACACGAGCCGTTCACGAACAAAGAGTCATTTTGACAACCCTAATCACATAACCATAAAATGTTAAGGATTGAGGCAAGATTTAAAACAACCTTTAAATCTAGTTTAATAATTTTTATTATGTTTCCTTCATTAATACTTTTACCTGATTATAAATCTTTGTAGCCTTGTAGTCAATTAATTTTTCTAAAAATACTACTCATCAAAGATATACATATAATTGATCAGTAGTATTTCGAGCCAAAACGAGCTAAACACAAACAAATCGCATTCGGCTCGTTAATTTAGCGAACGAGCCGAACAAGAGCTTCTTAACAAGTTGAACACGAGCTATTCGCGAACAACGAGCCGTTTTGACAGCCCTAATTAAGATAGAAGGCCTATAAAGGCCATGGTTCATTCAGTTTTACAAAAAGTTTTAATTTAATGTAAGAAAAAGATGCTTGATCATTAAACTCATAAATAAATATTTTGTAGTTTATCTTAATTTTATGGTATACAAATTAGAATTTATATCCTAATTTTTTCTAGTAGGTTTAAATTATAGCTTAAAAGCATTTAATCTTTTTTTGCCTATTTCTATAATTATCATTTTAATTGATATAAATATAAATTTGAGAGTAATATAGTGAATGTTAATCATATTAATCAATCTCACAATCATAAGCATTAAATCATTGTGTGGGATGCAAAGTTATATACCAATATTCCTAAAAGGAGAAAAATCTTAAGATCTTGCTTAATCTAATGACTTAATTTGAAAAATTTTAATGCATAATGTAGTTTATGAAGATAAAATCATGGCTACTATTAAGTTGCCAAAGCACATCTTCCTAGTTGAAAGATATTATAGAAATATGGTGTCACTCAAGCATAACATACTCTGTGTTCGCATTTTCTTGCGTATGATTGTCTCAACATCAACCTTATAAAAGGCTTTTATGAGGGTGGCTCAAAAACATTGAAGCTGCGACATATATCATATTAGAGAAGATCACGGCTCACAGAGAATAATGACATAATTTTCGATTTCATAATGGTTGAGTAAATATGAAATTATGGTATAAGTTATGCGGTAGATAATTGTGTTGCGAGTATGACTGCAAGATAAGGTCTTGTGAAAACAATTGCAGTGTAAATGAAATTGCCATATGGAATTTGAAGAAAAACCGTGACAAAAATCAATGAAAGTCTTTATGTGGTGATATATGTAATGCAAATGAGGTTTTAGAATATTTTTGGTATAGTTTATAATACTTAAGACCACTGTTAATGTGATGATGAATGGATGGATTGAGGGAAATGGGTATAATACAAGCAATGTTGAGGCATATATCTTGATGCAATAATAGATGCTGCATTGGTGATAATTAATGATATTGTGATGTTGACCTTATTGTGATATTAATCATTTATAAGTAGCTTGGTGGGAACTCAATGAAATATTATTTGATGTTCATTTGATTATTTATTTAGTTATTGATGTTGGGTAATTATATTAATATACCTCTATCTAATGCAATTTAAAGGTTTTGTATTTTATTAGAGGTATATATAAGATAAAAGTACCAATTTAAAGTGAAACACAACTCTTCATGCATAAGTGACATACATGTAAAATTCGAAGTTTAAGTGTTAGATATGTAAATACATAAGAATTGAATGGTATACATGTAAATCTTCCTACATTTCTATTTTAACTTCTATTTGTTTTCCATTACATCCATAATCTTTTTAACATATGGAAATTTGATGAGATTAGGATTAAAAATGTTTGTTTGATTGAACGTTGATGGGGTAGTATTGATGATAGAGAGAGACCTGATGGAAACAAGCTCCAGCAAGCTTTATTGGAAGCAAGCTTCACCTCAATTCCAATCAACATATATTCTCTGCAGGAATTCACACATGAAGTAATGCACTTATTCACAATTATTGAAGCAAAAGGATAGGATGGTAAATTCTAACTTTAAGAAAATTTTTAATTTTAGATTTTTTTTTTATATTTAGATGAGAGTACTGCAACTTTGTTGGAAAAATAAATTTATTCGCATATCTTTAGAGAAGGTTGGTTCGAGCAAGCCTCGAATGTTTTTCAAAATAAATTTAAAAACTGTGTTGTAATTCTTTCACACATTCCTTAAGTGCTCAGTATATGTGCACTGAGGTTACTAATCTTGAACTGCTATTGTACTTCATAGACACAACATGTGATATTTTATCATATTTTTTTAGTTCATTTGAAATTATTTATATTATTTTATTTCATATATTAAAATTTATGATTTTGAGTTGCCTACTAAGCTATGATTATACATTCTTATTTTATTCACATGTGTTATTTTAAGAAAGTGTAAGACTTGATTTCAGAATAGACTATTGGTTAGTGTTGAGCCTTATCTTAGGTATCTTGCTACTTTAAATTTATTTTTGACAGTCAAGATGAGCTACATATTTTATTAATAGAGAGATTATATTATGATTATTATGTATGCTTGTTTTTATTATATAGTAGGAATACTATCTTAAAGAAATTTGAGTATTTCTATCTTATGATATTTTGATGATCTTAGTGATTGTATTTATAAATATTTAATAAATTTTAATAAATAAATTCTTCTCAAAAACTTTTTGAGTAACTATTTTATAGTCACTACCTTGAAATGAGATTATTCACTTCAATATGGTGAGTTGTAAGAGGTTGGGTTGTGACAGTTATTTAGGTAGTATTAGAGCAATATATTTGAAAATTTTATTTTTAGAGTCATAAGAATGATTAGTAGATGAGTGGTAGAGTTTTTGGATAATTTAAAATTGTTTTCTTTTCTAATAGCTTCTATGTGTATTATATTATGTCATTGTATGTGCATGTCAGGAATAAATAATAAGAAACTATGAATCCTTAAGATTAGGATGTGATAGATGGACAAAGTTTCAATTAGGTTGGGGTGATAAATAGCACAATGATAACAATAACGTTAGATTCTATAACTCAATTTGTTAACTTTGTGGTCCAATTAATATGTGATGCTTATAATAGAATATCCTCTGTAAGAGTATAGGATAGAGATAAATACTCATAGTACTCTTGAGTTTATAGCCACCTTATTTTAAGGGGGTAATGGTGTCTCAAGTAGCTAAGAATGAGACATCGTGATTAGAGAAGCCCTTAAATGACAGGGTATTGGCTTCTGTGAGCTGGGTTATTGGCATCCGAGTGATATATCAATTGATTTAGTCACATCCCCCCCCCTCCCCCCCAACCAATTAATCTTTTGAGTTGTATCTTGCGAAAGATAACATAAAGATCTTTTAAAAGCGTAATATTTTCATAGAAGTGGAATAAAGCACAAAACTAAAATCACATTTACACTAAATATCACCAACTAGAGAAAATGATTATGAACATTTGTTTGTCCTTCTGTTACTACAATAATAATTGAAAAAAATATATATTAGTGGTCATTATATCAAATAATAGCAACCTAGAGATGATAATGAGATAAAACAGTTGCAAGATAGAGTTAGGTAACAATAATCACTAATGTTGGTCTACGATTATTACTAATTGTCGTTAACTTTAATTTTTCTTCATAGTGCGTGGATTTAATTCTTAGTTTTCTCCCCTTTCATGTTGAAAATGAGATATTAATTTTTGTATTTCAAGTGGGGCATTTTGATAAATGCAACCAACATCCCAAAACTATTTTATCTGAATGTTCATGTTTTTATTTTGATCATAGATTATTTCTTCGCCATGAAAGTGACCTAATAATCTTAGAATTCAATGAATGATCTTAGGCTCTTTGGATTTCTCTTATCAAGTTACTAGATTCAATTATATGCATGTCAAATTTGGATGTCATTTAGCCCCTCAATTAATGCTTTGAAGTTTCCTATAAGTGCTTGAGTTGGGCTCATTGATACTTAAATCAACTTACCTTTATTGTCCTTATATTAAATCATTTAGATGTCCAAATTTGCTAAAATTGGCAGACAAATGGTCCTGAATTTTATGAAAAATTTTAATTAGACAAAGACTTTAAGATTTGTGCTTTAATGGATAGATTTTCTGATGGTATATTAAATATATAAATTAATTTTCACATTTTTTTTATTTTATAAAAATCACATTTTTGTGACACTAATGTAAAATAGTCATTAATTATACTTGGATAATCAAATCATAGTATTATCCCACCTATATCATAAGCTTGAAGTCTTCATAAAGCCTCAATTCATCGCATATGAAGTCATTTAAGGAAATTTTCAACTCTTCTATAAACTGAGCTTTCTAAAAGAAGATTTCAACCCATTCAAAAATAGAAATTATTTAAAAGTGAGTTCAACCCACTCAAGAATTGAAGACATCAAAGCAAAATTTATCTTTTGCATTAAAAACCAGTAATTGAAGTCAACCAATCATCCAAAAGCTACTCATTGATGCAATCATGTCATGTTAACCCAAAGGAAATACCACACAAGTAGAATGAAGACAACCAATTCATTCACTTATCCACTAAACCCCGAAGACCAAATAAGCATATTTATCCATACCTTTCACCAAAATAGAACAAATCATTAAATAAACCCCCTAAAATACTCTTCCATAATATCACTTCATAACAATTAAAGATTTTTTTTTATAATTTCATGACTGATTTGAGCTGAAGAGTTATTCCAAAGTTATACAGAAACGCCAAATACCTTGATAAGCAGCTTTTTTAAAGGAACGTTTGCATGCATACCACTCAATTCTTATGTATTTGCATATCGAACCACTAAACTTTAATTATTGCGAAACAGTGGCATTTTCATGTGATGTGAAATGTTTCATCACATAAGAGTGGGGTGGTATTTATGTAAATACTATTTTTTAGAACCAACCAAATAGCTTAATTCAGCTTGAAGCTTCATAAACCCATCGTTCAAATTCACTGAACTGAACTTAAAATAGTAATAATTAATTAGTATGACAATGACATTGTAGACTAATGCTTGATTTCAAATGTTTATAAATGGACAGCGGGAAACTATTAGTACTTAGTAGGGTTTGTCTTCTGGTCCTTTACAGGAAATCGACCCATCGAGTGCACAGAGAAGAAGACAAAACTCCTCAAATCATCTACAGGTTTTCTTCTCCAGATCAGAAGAAGAGAGAGCTTTGTGAGCGAATAGCAGAGAGAGGGGAGATGGACGTTCGTCAGCTTCAGCGCCAGTGGATTGATCTCATCTCCTCCCTTTTCCGCGAGGTCTCTCTTTCTCTGACTCTCTGAGTTCATCTCTTTCCATTTCTGTGCTGATGTTCTTTACTTTGAAGGATTTCCTGGACGCGCAATTCACGCAGCTACAGCAGCTGCAGGACGAGAGCAACCCGGATTTTGTGGTTGAGGTTGTAACCCTGTTTTTCGAGGACTCGGAGAGGCTTCTGAATGATCTCTGCAATGTTTTGTGAGTGGATTGGTTCTCGAAATTCTCTGCGGTGTATCTATTCTGCTCTGCAACTGATCGCTTCTTGGATTTGGTTTTTTGTGTCAATTTGTTTTATCTTTCATCTATTCTTCCGAAGGAGCCAGCAGGTGGTGGACTTCAAGAAGGTCGACGCTCATGTTCACCAGTTAAAAGGGAGCAGCGCAAGGTAGCTCTAATTCTTGAACCCGTAGTTGCTCCTTCGTCAACCTATATCACCTAGTGGTTGGGTTGTTCGAACCCTAAATCGGAAGCTTCATGTGTGCGTGTATTTTTATCCGAAACTCTGAGTTTCTGTTACCCTGTTCTGGAACAGCATAGGAGCACAGAGAGTGAAGAACGCGTGCATATACTTCAGGAACTGCTGTGAGGAAGGGAACCTGGAAGGGTGAGTTATAAAATAATGGAATCGAAACGCATGCCCTGTTTCTGTTTGATTAAAAGCCCCAAAGAACCGTTATTAACCAAATCACTTTCCGCAGCTGTTTCGGATGCTTGCAGCAAGTGAAGCAGGAGTACTCTCTTGTAAAGAGCAAGCTGGAAGCTCTATTCGGGGTAATTAACCATCTTTTCTTTCCTGAAGCCTTTTGTCCTTCTCCATGAAAGTGGACTCATTTGGATCAGATTATGCTCTCTTTGACATACTGTAGCTGGAGCAACAGATTGTGGCTGCTGGTGGGTCACTGCCAATGATGTAAATTTGGTACTTTTGAAGCCTGGATTTGGTGGACGAAGGAGAAAAGAAGAAGAAGAAGAAGAAAAAAAAAAGTCGCTCTTTTTCATTTTGGCTGCTAAGCTTGAGCTGTCAATGCTTTGATCTCTTATGGCCCACCTGAATTGGGAGGAAGCATCTCTTTTCTCTAATTTTTTTTCCTTTTCATCTGCCGCACACTCTCTTTATTCCTCCATTATGAAGCTCAGGATGGTCGATAAAACCTCTGGATGTACTGTTATCTATTGTTTAATGTTATGTGGTCACTAACTGTTGTGGTATGTTGTAATTTCTTAATTTATGTGGTGATTAACTATTGTGACTTGTTTTTCGAGTTTCAAGGATGGGAATTGGAGTGAAATTGCATTAAAAAAACGCTCAGAAGCTCAAATCAATGACTCATTTTGGCTTTTAATTAACTCACGTTGGACTTTGCTTTTTATTTCATCTCATTCGGATAAAGCCTTTTGAAAAAATAATAATTCAAATAAAGCCTTTTGAAATGTTGCAGTGGTTGTCGTTTTCATGGATCTTTAGCTTTGCTGCAGCCACTAATTTGGCTACAGAAAATACGTTGGAATCAATTTGGTGGATAAATCTGTGTGTACAGTCGCACGCTGTCTTCATCAGCGCCACTTTGATTATTAAGGGTCTCTTTGGGGCAGCTTATAAGAGCGGACAGCGTTTTTAAAACGTCGTCGTACCGTTTGGTTCGCGCGTTTCGCCAGTTTATCCGAAACTGTGTTTGAGTTTTAACACTAAACGCAGGCCGCAGGTTGACGCCTGCGGCCGGCCCGCGAGCCGGATTTCAGGATAAGCTGCTTATCCTGAAACACACAAGTTGCCTCAAACGTACCCTAAATTTAAAATTTTGAAAAGTTACTTATCTATTTGAAACACTATTGTTGAAAAAAAAATTTGTTCTAAAGGTTATGATGATTATTATAACTTTATTTTATTTTAAGAAATTCCCGTTGCATTGAGTCACGTCAGATTGTAAAAAGGACAGATAAAATATAATTTTGTCAAATATGTGAAAGTGCGGTGCTTCCACTGCATTGTTGCCCCAATCTAAGCAGTGAAAGAAAAGTTCACTAACTATTATCAAAATCAGTTGGTTGTGTGTGGCAAGATAATTAATGATTGACTAATGTTTACTAGCTCTTTATGTAATATTTGATGTGTGAGTGATTTTCTTGTTAATAAGGGAGAAGTGGGCATGGAGACTAATATAGGGATTGAGTTGGATTAAATTATTTCCTCTTTATTTAATCATTACTTCAAAAAATCATCAATTGTACGTGCTTAAGAATATGTTGAATCTTAATTTATTCGTGAATCATATCCCAAGAAATATATCACAAGTTAGGAGAGAGAGAGAAAGAAGTGAAAATTAATGAACAGTAATGACTTGTATATCGTGTTATATTCATAAAATGTTTTTCCTCTTTATATATGAGAGAGTACAATATAACAGTGTTATGTCTTTTGTCTTAGCTTTAAAGGGGGCTATGCAGAGCATTTTTGATATTTTACAAGGTTGTGAAATCAAACTGGATATTAAACCGGAAGAAAAAAATGCACAAAGTTCATTGGTTTGGCCAGGGTTGAGTAGGATAACATAATAAATATAAAAAATTAATTAAATATGACAAAAATAATGCAATAAAAATATAATAATGTAATTATAAAAATAAATAAATAAATCATAGTTTTAAGTTTTGAAATTATTGGGTACACCTATAATAGGAGCGATTATTGCATCGGGACACCAACCGTAAATTTGCATCCGAAATCAAATAGGCACTTGCCACGTGGCAAGTGGACCCCACTGTAATACAATGGTTGGGTTGGTTTTTTGGAACCCTTGGCGCAATTTTTTTCTATAAATCAAGCTCTCTTTCATAAGAACAACCGACCCAATTCCAAAAAAAAAAATTATTAATATTTTCAAAATAAAGAAAAAACTTGCCCTATTCTCTAAACATTTCTATTTTCATTTAAACTTATATGTCACCTACTTCCTACCCTGCAGTTCGATGATAAAAATAGTCCATTATGCGCTTCGAACCGAACCATCTACCAGTTCACATTGAAACTGGTCTTGTCCAATTTTCTAAACCTTGATATATTACAAGTATAAGCTTGTTGCTCAGCTGTTCTCTGGCTTGATCAACTAAGCCTTAATTGAGTTTGGGTCGGTAAGATCATCTTGATAGATTGAAATCTGCTCGATCGAATGTGCATGGTTGATATGGGTTGACTGGTTGATTATGGTCTGATTGTCGATTCTTAACTTATGATGGGGAGCCTCTGAACAGTCCTGGGATGATTGAAGATANGAGAGAGAAAGAAGTGAAAATTAATGAACAGTAATGACTTGTATATCGTGTTATATTCATAAAGTGTTTTCCCTATTTATATATGAGAGAATACAATATAATTGTGTTATATCTTTTATCTTAGCTTTAAAGGGGGCTATACATAGTATTTTTTATATTTTACAAGATTGTGAAAATCAAACTGGATATCGAATCGGAAGAAAAAAATGCACAAAGTTCATTGGTTTGGCCAGGGTTGAGTAGGATAACATAATAAATATAAAAATTAATTAAATATGACAAAAATAATGCAATAAAAATATAATAATGTAACTATAAAAAATAAAAAAAATACAATCATAGTTTTAAGTTTTGAAATTATTGGGTACACCTGTAATAGGAGCGATTATTGCATCAGGACATCAACTGTGAATTTGCATCCGAAATCCTAAACCCTAGACATCAGCTGTGAATTTGCATCCGAAATCTAATAGGCACTTGCCACGTGGCAAGTGAACCCCACTGTAATACAATGGTTGGGTTGGTTTTTTGGAACCCATGGCGCAATTTTTTTCTATAATAGAGCCATCAAGCTCTCTTTCATAAGAGCAGCCGACCCAATTCCCAAAAAAAAACTAATATTTTTAAAATAAAGGAAAAACTTGCCCTATTCCGTAAACATTTCTATTTTCATTTAAACTTATATGTCACCTACTCCCTACCCTGCAGTTCGATGATAAAAATAGTCTATTATGCGCTTCGAACCGAACCATATGCCAGTTCACATTGAAACTGGTCCTGTCCAATTTTCTAAACCTTGATATATTACAAGTATAAGCTTGTTGCTCAGCTGTTCTCTGGCTTGATCAACTGAGCCTTAATTGAGTTTGGGTCGGTAAGATCATCTTGATAGACTGAAATATGCTCGATCGAATGTGCTTGGTTGATATGGGTTGACTGGTTGATTATGGTCTGATTGTCGATTCTTAACTTATGATGGGGAGCCTCTGAACAGTCCTGGGATGATTGAAGATACTAAGGAACCAAATCTTCCCTTGGAAAGATATTCTTGTGATAGTTGGCCAAATACTCTTTTTTCTCTTCTATGACTCAGTGACTCTTTTTGGTGTCCTCTGGTCATCTTTCGTATGTGTTGTTGTTCGGTTAGCTTTGGCCTCATTTGCTCAACTCGGATAGGTTAACTCGTTCAAATAAGTGAGTCTTGCGGTATCCTATTAGTGACCCAGCTATGTCTTTCTGTTTTCATCTGGATCATTAGATTTCCTCAGGATCAGTGCTGACAAATTATTTATGTACATATTTTAGTTCCACAATTATCTTACTTCTTGAAATGTAGATCACTTCTTTTTTTAATCAACGATTTAATAATTGAACCTACTTGATTTTCACGCCTATGATCCTTAATTAATACATGACGTGACTCTTTATGTTTGATATTTGCTTTGCATCCCTTCCCATTTGAATTGGCTGGTTTTTTAGCGCAGACATGGAAAATGTGTCAAATCCCCCAGTTAGTGTCCTTAATAAGGATCTGCTTCATGTTGCCTTGAGAGATCTAAAGAGCGGTACCCATTGAAAGATTAAAAGAAGAAAAAAAACTATCATTCACAAGAAAAAATAGGTCATGTTTGTAGATCAAGTTGGTTCGTCTAATGCGTTCCTCGGCTCTCGACAGAGAAAAGTTCAAGTGAGCGGCCCAATCATTTATTTCTCGACTCAAACCTTTGTTCCAGCACAGGGCCCTTTGACCAATGAGTGCCCAAGAAGCCTTGGTTTAGCTTAATTGATTTTGATTTTCTTACTTACTTTTTTTAATGTTATCTCTTAATGCAGCTAACTTGGTCCATATAGTCCTTGGCAATGACTAGCCTCTGGAGACATTGGTGAGAAACCAACCACATAGCTATCTGTAGTGACGAATGCATTAGCCGGTGGCAATCGACGCTCGAGGGAGGATGGTGAGATTGACCGCCAAAATAGTCCTCTCGCGATAAAGCAGCTATTGGATCTCAGACATCCCTTAGGTTGTTGGCTCCCGCCTCAATGAGATTGAGAACTCCTTCGCTCGGTCAGTCAAAATTCATTAAGGCGAAGAGATACACGAGCTACTTTCTCATTTAGAGAAGGTGAAGACGATGGAGGGCGAGATGAATGCTCTTCGCTAGAAATTGTCAGACATTTGGGAGAGATCCTTCATTCTCTGGGCTCAAATTGAGATAGATTGGGTGAGCTAGTTTAAGTTTGGGGATGAGTTTTTGTATAAGCGACAACTTTGGCTGGGGTATGTCCTGGTCAAAGAGAAGGACGCCCCCAATGCAAAATATTTCCTCTCGGCCTAGCTCATGAGCTCCTTTGAATTTGTAATATCTATTTTTAGGATAAAATATAT
>NEWO01000054.1:2255962-2267781 GCA_003013225.1 Phalaenopsis aphrodite
ACTAGAGTATGAGAGCAGCCCAGTATTTAAATTGGGCCGGCATAGCGAAAGTAGGATTCATGCAGCCCTTTAAATACTAATAATACAAATATATTGTTGTGTTATTTTAAATTAGATCTATTTGGGAGCTTCTAGGTTGATGGATTGGGCCTAAATACGATACAATATCTAATGATACGAAAGGGAAGCAAAATATTTAGATATAAATTGAATTTATTGACAATGGAATGTAACAACAAAAAAGATAGATATAATTGTAGCAAATTTTTGAAACGCACAAGGAATACTTATTATCTATGAATAGATTTTCTTTATGGCATTTTTTTTATCACAACATGCATTTTCTAAGAGAGAATAGTGTTGCGTATTTGTGAATTATATGTATAAGTTGGGTTGTTTTTCAATTATCAACAAAGCAAGGAAATATATTTGAAGCCAGCAAAATTTTAAAAAAGATTTTGAGGCAGAGATGCTATTTTTGGTAAAGACCCTTTTTCTTTTAATTGCTGCAATCATTGCAAATGACAAGTGAACTACAAAACCCAAATATGTTATCTAAAAATCTCTCCCTCTCTCTCTCTCTCTCTCTCTCTCTCTAAAATATGGTGAAATTTTCAAAATAGGTAACATTAATAATGCAATCTATTAATTCAAAATATTAAGAAAAAAAATTAATATGGACATAATCAGACTTGTTCGCGACTAAAGGCTTGTTTGGTGCAGCTTATTTGGTGTTGTGTTGTTTTGAAAATGTATTAGACATGATTGGGTAAACTGCGTTTTGACAGCTTATGCATTTTCAAAACGCTGAAAACAACATTTCACACCACACCTATTTGGGTGTGGTGGCAGCTTTCTTGCTACGGTCTGACTTTTCTAAAAAAATAAAATTTTTAATTGCTACCGCACCTAGCTCATCAACAAATTTTTTTTAATCAGCTTATCAACATATTATTCAATAAGCTGCAATTGCCCCAAACAAACCCTAAGTAAGCTACAATAGTTGTTTCTACAGTAAACGACTGGGATGGGTTCGATCTTGCTATATATACCGCCTTCCGTGGGTTGTTGGTAGTGCAATCTCTCTTAAGGTAACTCTCCTTAGCTCATGGGTTCGTTCTCGCTAAGGTGCAGATCAGTCGAATATTTAGAAACATCTGGGTGGCTGGGGGTTCGTATATTGTTATAATAAAATAACTATACATCACTCAATTCTTGTCTAATTTTGACGTTCTTGACATCATTGGAATGATGAAAGAATTCTCTACAACTTTTCTGTTGACTGCTTCTGGTGAATCTTGACGCAGAACTCACAAAAATTGCAAACGTTCATATTTCGTGGTAAAATATAAATGGGAACCACACCACAATAATAAAATCATTGCATATCACTCAATTCCTGTCTGATTTTGATGTTCTTGATATTGTTGGAATGATAACAAAAATTATCTACAATTTTCTTGTAGATTGCTTCGACGAATCTCGACCAAAAAATCGTAGCAATTACAAATGATCAAATTTTGTGGCAAAATAAAAATGAGAACACACCCTGAAAGAATAAAATCACAGCTCATCACTCAAATCTAGTCTGATTTTATCGCTCTTGATATTGTTTGGAAAGATGTCTGAGTTTTCTCCAACTTTCATGTTGATCACTCCTGGTGAATCTCGACGTACAACTCACAAAATTTGCAAGGGTTCATATTTCGAGGCAAAATATAAGTGGGAACCACCCAACAAGGATAAAATCACCGCATATCACTCAGTTCTCATCAGATTTTGAAGTCATTGATATCGTTGGAAAAATGAAAAAATTCTCTAAGCCTTCCTTGTAGACTAGTCCTAACGAGGCAACACTTGCGATTGTTCAAATTATGTGGCAAAATAGGAATGACACACACCCCAATAGGATAAAATCTCCACTCATTGCTCAAATCTAGTCAGTTCTTGATATCTTAGAAAGATGATAGAGTTCCATACAACTTTCATGGTGACCACTCCTAGCGAATCTCGTAGCACAACTTACAAAAATTGCAAACATTCCTAATATAAAGTAGATCATGTATACAGTTACATAAAACACATGGAAAAAAAACATAAGCCACTGAATAGGAAAAAAGCTTGCTTGCATTTTTAAGATAATTTTCAAAATAACATTACAGTAAAAAAAGCTGAGATTTTAATTCCATTTAACGTGGGCTCAATGCTATCGTCCTACTTATTCTACCATTAACAATCTTAATGTTGGAAGTTGATAGCAATGCTAAGAATAGAATAATGTCACTAAGAACGGTCCGGGGCTTACAAAAAAAAAAGACCAACAGGGAAGCAGTAATAAATTGATTTCAATTTAAAAGCATATAAAATATTAGATATTGCTGCATATTTGCAAAAAAAAAGGGAATATCCTAGGTTTAAAGTTGAGCAATTTGAGTATTGAGATGTTCTATTTTTATAATATTAACGCCTGCTTTCTCACCTCCTCGCCCTCACTCCTGTTGAGCAATTGCTGAGATTTTTTCATCGAGATTTGTAGGAGCAGTCTATAAGAAATTTGTAGAGAATTCTTTCATCTTTACAACGACATCAAGAACGTCAAAATCTGATAAGAATTGAAAGTTCTGCGATGATTTTATCATTGCGTGGTGGTTTTCATTTACATTTTGCCACAAAATGTGAACGTTTGCAATTTCTGCGACTTGTAAGTCTAGATTTGTCAAGAGTGCTCAACATGAAAGTTGTAGAGAATTCTTTCATCTTTTCAAGGATATCATGGACGTCAAAATCGGACAAGAATCGAACAATGTATGGTTATTTTATTGTAACTTCATTAAGTCCTTGGTGAACTTATTCACATCTATTGATCTGCTTAAGGTATTATATCTTGATTTGAGCATGAATCCATTCATTATAAGTAAATTGAATAGTAAAACATCTTATATGCATTATCATAACATAATAAAACAATCAGGCATCCAAAAGCATCTAATATTGCATAAACAACCTCATGGACTAATCATGTTCCACTACATGTTCATGTTATCATTATACATTCAAGAATATATAATAAAATACAAAAGATGAAAAGCATAATGATTCATTTGTAAGCTCACAAGTAAAGAGAATAAACATTTGCTTTGCAACCTGAATATAGTAGCATTCTATTGATCTTGAAAAACCTAAGCTACAACATAAACCTAGGAAAATAATATTTTTCCCTACGAGCAAATCAAATTGTTTTCCCTACTTCATCTTAAAGACTTTTGACATTGCTTGACTATCAATAGTATTTAGCATCTTATCAAACATACAAAAAATATTTTTAAATATTTTATGCTTAATAACACATATGTATAAAAAAAACCTAGATTGTAGTTATGATGAACTCCTTAGAATGCAGATCTACTACAAAACACATGTGGAAAGCTAGTAATTCATCTAGAAATCAATTATAATCTCCTAGACGGAAATTGTAATATGCAATTTGGTTTGCGGTGTTAGATTTTTTGCTTTAAAATAAATTAAACACCAACTAAAATTACTTGTATTATTACTTTTCATTCTGGGTGATAAGATAAAAACTTTTCATTTAGAATATGTCTTTAAATCTACAGAGTGGGTGGAGGTAATTCAAATGGTACATGTTTTTAAATAACTATTGTCAAGTTCCTTAATGATTTATATTTTATAATGTACTTTTGAATTTGAATATTTCTTTTTAATATGATTAAAATTTAAATTCCATCAACTTGAATTGATAGGCTAGTTTATGATATTCAATTTATAAGTGGTGAATTTATTCTAGCCTATTAAGGGAACATTTATGCTAAGGAGATTCCTTCGACCATCTTTAACTCTTAACTAATGTTTATTCATCTCTAATATCATCACTTGTAATATCTCACTATTTTAAGATATTAATTGTAGAGTATTGATTAAATAAATTATTTATAATATGAAATTCGGTGATTATAGATTGTGTGTGTGTATGTGTGTGTTCTCTTAATAGTAGTAATTTAGTTGTTCTAATTAATATCATTACTAAAGATTCAATTCATTCTTGGATAGTATGATTCATGTTAATTTCAAATTTGATGCTAATAGATAACACCAAAAAATATTTAAGAGGGAAAACTAATGCAACACTCAATAATCAATGTATTAATTAATTCTTCAATTATGATTTCAATTGATAAAATGTATATGCCATGACATTTTTATCTTTCATCAACCTAGATTCACCCTTGAAGGGAGCTTCAATAATTAATTCAAACCCGTCAAATCCTTTATGAATAGTTAAAATTTGTGTCGATATGTTTCATTTCATGTATTTTCACCATCACTCAAACTTAGAATCCTATAAAATAAGAAGAGAAATGAACTTTTTTTCCATTAACTTTGGAGAAAATCAAACAAAATCTAAATAACTTTCAACATGTAACAATGTCAAAGTATAAATGATGGCTATGACACTCTTCATCCTTAAAAAAAAAAAAAAAAGATTGTTATCTATAAAAATAATAATAAATAAAGTGTTGGGTGGATAGCTCAATTAATCAAATTCATAAATATTATTGGAGTATTGATGAACTCAAATGTTACAAATAAGAATTTATACAGTTTTTTGTAGACTTGCTTCATAATCTTCAAAGAATAATTTTATAGAAGTGGGTTGGACATTAAGAGCTTTTATTTTCTTTCTTCCTTTCTCTACTTCTCTACTCCACATCTTTTATGATTGTGAGATACTTTAAAAGCAATCATTACATAAAGATTGATGATCAACTATAATTAAGCACTTTTGTAACCTCCATTATGAGTTTTAATATAGCCAAGATTTAGAATTTTGTAAAGAAAGACATTATTTTGAATCATTTAAAATTTGACTCCACACTTAACCATTCAAGGATTATGATTCTATTGTTATTTGTCATTTTACTTAATCCTTAACAATCAATATGCATATGGTCGGTAAAACAATATATAAATTCCATTACTACACCTTAAAAAAGAAAACTTAATTATTGGCAAAATACTCACCATTATGTTAATTTGGTTAGTTTTACATTATTGAATCACTAATACATGAATTAATGCAACCAATCTCCTATTGTGCACTATCTATGATTTGTGTATTATACAAATACCTAGCACTCTATTTCTTAGGGAGATGCAATCATTTCTTAATTTTTTATTTAAATAAAAGTAATAATATGACCATGCTGTTATAATTTTCCTACAATCTTAAATATTTTTCATAATTGAAAATAAAAAAAAAAATTAATTTTTAATGAATTATTATTATTGTTGTTTTTTTAGGGAAATACAATCATTGTTTTAAAATATTACTTAATTAAACTTATTAATAGGAGCATGATGGAATAATTTTTCAAGTCTGTTAAAGAATTTGTATAAATAATATATAATCTGAATAATAATAATAATAATAATTGAGAAAAAAATCATTTCAAAACATTAAAAGCAAATAAATAAAAGTCTAAGCAAATAGAAAAATAAACCTTTAATTATCTCTTATGTAGATCATCAGCGCCACATAAATTCTCCAAATTGTAGAATTGATTTCACCTATTTTTTGACGATATCTTCCCAGCCTGTATTAGCAGCCATAAATATGCATCAGCACAAGCCAACAAAAGCAATACTATTTTGTAAGCTGAATTACACAAATACAACTAAAATCACTCAAGTTTTAAATACATACATCCGATTAAAACTTAAATAATTGAACGAGTGCATTTGCACCAGATGTGACCACTCCAGCAGCTAAATCAAAATTTAAGAAGCGAAATGATAAAAGTCTTTTAAATTAAAGGTGCTAATATGTAAATCTAATTTTTTTCTTACTAATCTTAAATTATTATTATAACTGATTCATATTTCTGCATTAATTATAACCAAAATATTATAAATCGAGTCTCACCCTTTACATGAGAGGAGAGACTTGAGAGAGAACTTGAAGCTCTGAGAAAGAGCTTAAGTCCAACATCATCTCTGTCATCGTCGATCGTCGTCGTCCACCACAGACTGTCGGCGACCACCGCCGGCTGTCGTCGGCCACCGCTGATCTCCCTCGACCCCTACCGATCGTCATCGACTTCCATCGACTACAGCCGACCTCCGTCGACCACCGCTAACTAGACGTCCTAAGTTGGCTTTGTAATTTGAAAATTCTAGTAATCTTTTTCCGTATGTCCGACAATGAGTCTATGTAATCATCAACTGTTGAGTATTTCAGGGCAAAAAAAATGCAATCGACACAAATTCAGAAGAAAACACAGAGATTTAATGAGGTTCGACAAAGATGTCTATGTCCTCGGAAGCAGAGCAGCGATTTTTTTTCAGCTTCTGAAAAAGAGTACAGAACGCCACTTAGGGTTACAATATATATATATAGCAGTGATGTACAATATGTATTTACAAAAATACTTATATACTGTATTGCGGGGGCGTCACCCCCGCATCCCCAACACACATAACAAAACTCTCCCGATTGAACAGATGCTTTCGCTCATGAGCTCTGTTACTCTCGCTCGCTCTGCTCCACTGCTCGCTTCGTTCCGCTCCACCATATTTCCCTTATCTGGTATATGAGTCATACCTAACATCAATCTATAGTGGATTTTTACAACTGGGTTAGACCCCATGATTTTTGCCCTTTATGGATTTTCCACGTAAAAACCACTGGTGTCATCACATGTTGTTTCTTTTTCATTTGACAGTGTGTTGAATTCTCGTGCAACGCTGAGACGATAATCCATTGCACTACCGCTGTGAATTTTCTAGCCCGCATCAATAACTATAATTATTTAATTAAATCCTTATTAACTATTTATGTTAATGGAAAGCAAAATTTAAATCGTCAAAGATTGATTGTTATATTAACCTCTTATCATTATTTAAATCGTTTCGGCTGTCATGGTTAGGCGACAAAACGCTGGACAAAAAACAATTTCTGGGGCGAATTATCATTAGTTTTTAATTGGAAAGAAAATGACCTGCCAGCAGCAATTTGTGATTTAGTTCATTAAAGAAGAGGAAATAGCAGTTTCGGGGTCGTTAACCGATACAGGACAGAGGGAAAACAGCTAAGTATGTTCTACATCTTATAAACAGGCATCGTTCCACGAGAGGCAATAAATAATGCAGTAAAGTTAAAGCTCCGCCTCTCGCTTTGATCAATACAATGGCAGTACTTCACGGGCAAAGATAATTATAGAAAATAAAGAGGGGCATTTGAAGGCTTCTGTACCTACGCAATTTATTAATATCTTTTTTTATGCTTTGATGTTCGTTTGAAAATAAAAATGTAATTTTCTTCAATTTTTTTTAGTAGAGATTATGGGATTAAAATAACAATTGAAATGCGTGAGATGATGACATTTGCGGTGTGGGTGAGTCACAATCGAGTATTTTGAAAGTAATGAGTCAAGTGTTGGAATGGTTTAATTTTTGTTCGTATGAGATCTTTTTAGTCTCAAAATTCATAAAAGTGTTAAAATATTCCTAAAATACATAATTTGGACTTGAAATAATTACCATATAAGACTATTTGAGCTTAACTTGAAGATAGAGACTATTTTGACACTTCTATAAACTCTAAGACTAAAACAGACTCCGTAAAATTATCAGGATTGTGTAAACGTTAAGCCGTGACTTTAAAACCGGGTCGACCAGTCTAACTGGAAATTATTCATAAAATCGGTTCAGTCCAAATTTAAAATCATTTTTGCACAAAAGCAGAATTAAATAAGTCAAAAATGGGGTTGAACCAGCAACCGGTGAACTAGTCTGAGTTTTAAACAACTGGCCACTTCTAATTATGTACAAGTCTTTTTTTCTAATTAAAATATTAGAAAACATGTTACCTCATAATTTTTATCTATGATGTTATTCAAATTATTCAATAATAAAGTATCTTAAACTAAAATATTATTTATTGAGTCAATAAAAATAATTTTATTATGTCATTATTATATTATCTAAACTATAATTAAATAATTTTAAATTTTGTTAAATCATCGTGTTCAATTCCCACTATACCATTACAACTTGAATCTCCTTTTTTTCTTCAATTTGATGTGAGATCTGATTCTAACATTCTTGTCTTCTACTATGTGATGATGTGAATGAATGGTTTAACTCTTTATTGATTTTAATAAATTTTAAAAATAATATAAGAAGTTTAATTTTTAAGTTGATGAACTTTAATATTATCTTATTCTTTTATATTTGTAAACACGAGTTTTTGTTTAACAAAAATAATGCATCAACACCATGATAAAATATTTCTCATTTTTTTTTCATAAATTGTGTAATTATTTTTATGTTCATGTACTAAATTCTTATGAATTTTGTATATTTCTATCTTGGTGCATTAATAAAGTTGTGGAAATAATAGGTGATTATTGTGTGTGTGTTAGATCATCTTACCAATGAAAATGTAATCTCCCTCTCTGACAGATAGTCCAACAATGTGTTTTGACAGTTGTAATCCAATAAAGATGTACAATGATCTCGTTGGGACAAAATAATGGTGATGCTCAATCGAAGCTCAAGGATCCTCTAGAGTCATATAATCTCACCAATCTTCAACCATAGTCGTTCACTTAAAAATTACGTACAACTATTTATAAATTTTAAGAATAACATTTTCAATAAATATCACCAAAATTCAAAACACTCCATCAGACGATTCAAAATTGATGTGTGGCATAAGTTTCGTGTCAGTAAAGTATTGAAGTATCAGCATAGCATCGCATAAAAACCCAACACACACTCAGAAAATTAAAGAGAAGTAGGAGGAAGCACCTCAATTTTTATGTGAAAACCCCTGTAAAGAGGGAAAAATCATGGGGTCTAGCATAGTTTAAAATATTCCACTATAAATGATAAGTACGCAAGTCCACTCTTCCCTTGAATTAGGGAAGCTGGAGTTACAAAGTTGATTATTGAAATGAACAACAGTGGTTCATCAATAATAGTCATAACCTGGTTATGTTGAATGTGTTTCTTTGTAATAGTAGGCTTCGAAGGCCGTAATTGATTATTACATAGATAATATTTTGTTGTGAATGTTGTAGACAATGATTGTGACACCAACTTGTCATATAGAGCATGCATGAAACCCATGGTAGTAGTCATCAGTGTAGACCGCTGAGGGTTGCTTCAAGCATGTTGATTGGCTACAAACGTCATAGTCGGAAGTTGTAGGAGCAATGAGCCACGTAGGCCGTAGTGGTGAGTTGTAATAACATCGGTAAGTCGTAGAGGTGGGAGTTAAAAGCTATACGGGTTTTAATCCACGTAGGTCGTAGTATTTCGTGTAAGACGTTGTGGTAAATTGTAATGACGTTAGTATGCCATAGAGGCAGGTGTCGGGAGTCACTTTGCTGTAAGCCATGTAGGTCATAATTTTAGTGAATTATGATTAATTTTAATGAGCTTACTTGGATTAATTTGAAAATGATTCAAATTATTAGCAATTTTTTATTTATTAATTTATTTTTTTAGATTAATTTTAATAAATTGGTTTTTATAGAGTTTAATAGGTTGGTATCAATGTATTTGATTTTCACTATACTTAATTTTAATAGATTTAATTTTTGGTAAAATTGATTTCAATTAATTTAATTTTGGTTTAAGTTGATTTTAATAGATTTAATTTTTAGTGATTGATTTTATTGGATTTAATTGAAATTTATTCTAATGAATTAGAGATTTTGTTAAATTTGATTTTAATGAATTTAAGTTTTTTAAAATTTCAGTTTTGATTTTGATCAATTTTAAATTTAATTTGTATTTTGAAAGTTGGTGTTCTTTTTTTTTCCTCTTTTCTTTTTAAGGGATAAACCCCGTCTTGGCCCAAGATGAGCCTCACCCAATTTGCATTTTTTTGAACCAAAGAAAGCGTTACCCAAGGAGTTGAGAAGGGGAAATGCAAAATGCATTGAGACCTAAGCCTCGGTCAAAAGGTTGTTTTGAGCATTTCCTATCATATGGGTTTCAACTTATGTTTCTGTGACTTGGCTTTAACCAGCTCAACCAAAGGTTAATGATTTGAAACCAAGAATATGAAACCTTAAAAAGTGAATAAACATTTGAAATTATATTTGGGTTTTGGTTCCACCACTAGTCTTCTAGAAAAGCCTTTAACAAAACTTTAAAGGCTAGACCCTAGGCTCTGAAGAGAGAAAAGATAGGAAGGACCTCATACAAAAATATAATCAGCAAGTCTCCAATCATATATGATCGATTGTATTAAATCAATGCCTTTAACATTCATGATGATAGAATAATGTAAGATGGATTTTGTGCCAATTTGAATGTTCACTTTAACAAAGGTGTGTTCAGATCCTTCGTCTATCAAATGATCAATAGCCAAAGGAACTCCTATATTGCTTGTAATCATAGAAATTTCAATTTTAGACCAACAACAATGTGCTAGATTAGAGAGCTTGAACTGAATTGAAGCTTCCATAAAACCTTAATCAGTTGGAATTTAAGCCTTCAACTTTTAAAAATAAATGAATTTACACAGATGAATCAAGGACCACCTCTAAGACCGTAGTCAAGTCCACAAGAAAAATGAATTTAAGAAGAAAGAAACCTTCGGTGAGGGATATGAGATCAACCATACATTTGAGATTCCATAGATTATTGATAGCTTACAATATATTTTCATAGAAAGGTTGCTTATTGGGAGTATAGCTTACTATGGCTTGGTTCCAACACTCGGAACCCTCTTCTATTTCATTATCCAAAAGCATTATTTTATCTTATGTTGTTGGAATGAAACTAGTAGAGTTAGAAAGATGAGAAGAGAAAAGCTCTTTCCAGTTTACATGAGGAGGGAGACTAAGGATGGAGTTTGAGAAAGATGGGAGGCAATAGGGAAAGAGATCAATGGTTGTTGAGAGCCAAAGACTCTTAGTAAAATGTGATTACAGTGTGACAGCGTCGGCTAGTTGAAAAGAGAATTGAGAGCGAGACAATGACGGAGAGAGAAACCTCGACAAAGAAACCTCTAGATCATTCACAAGTACTAGATCATATGAGAATATCATCGGTTAAACTATAACAAAGAAAGTAACATAATTTACCAGTTCCTTTAACCAACAAATGAAAGTTTATTTTAAATAAGAAATGAAATAAAATAGTTTAATTTATACATCCAAAATCGAATGGCCAATAATTAGAAGTTTTCCAAGGAATATAAATCATTTTTTGTATATGCTTTTTTTTTTCATATGCATTTATTTTTTGAACAACTAAATTTTCATATTTATGTTTACGATATTTTGTTATAAAACTATACATGAAAAGACATATTTCACATTTTAAAAATAACTAATACTATTATTTTTGTTGTGATGATAAAGATTTTGATGTTATTAACCTAAATATAAAATTGTAGGTATTAGATATATAAATACATAAAAGAATTAGGTAGTATGCATGTAAATACACCTTTTTTTTTTTTTCTTAGCCATTTCTTAAACATGAGAAATAACCAAGCCATTCGACCTGGCCTAATTACTTCTGCTGAAATATTACATCAATTATCTAAAACCAGCCGGCGCACCGATCACTCGATTCGTGAAGAAATTGACAGAGCATTTGCCAAAATTCATGCAAGTGTCGAATAGTACACTACTCTCATGTACCCACACGATATGAAGCCCAACATGCGTGCATGAGAGTAATTTTAGACTATGAAAGCATCGTAATAATTCTCTAATAAGAGAGCTGCTAGAATTGCCACATTTAAATTAAAAGTACAACAATATTAAGATTATAGC
>NEWO01000054.1:2291204-2309484 GCA_003013225.1 Phalaenopsis aphrodite
AATCTTACATCTCTCATAGGGGGTTTTTCCTATTCAAAGTTACTAGTAGTAGATCTTTTATTTTTATATATGAGATAGTACAGATTTTAGACCTATAAATGAAGACTTTAAGAAATCCCCATTGGGGTTAGATTTCTTAATTTTCTTTAGTGTTGTTGGAATGAAATTAGAAATACTAAGATTGGGTGTAAAATTACTATTCTTTTGGTTCTTACTCACTCACAACAAAAGAGCTTTTATTAGAATAAGCGTGAGAGTTAATACTAAATTTAATCTATATGATTTTATTATATTTTTGTTAAATGGAATGATGTAATATAATCTTTTAAATATGAGTGGAAGCCATCTCTTTATATTCCCTGTAATACTTTTAGCTCTTCATGTCCAAAACTCTCTACCTCTAAAGCTCCTCCTACCTTGCTTTGTCAATGTAGGAGCCATAGCTAAATTATGCCAGCCGCCTCTCGTCATCTTTATACCACATCTAACATCAAAACCAATTTCTAAACACCCAAATTATGTCCAACCTCCCAAATTGAATCTTAACGTCCTAGCTACTACTTTGGCAAATCGCTTAACTCCCTATTTGACTCTATCCCAACTATGCCGGATAACCTCCGCACAATTTTTCATCAGAGCAGCTGCCCATATACTTCCGAATAAAATAGTGTTGTCAAACACAAACATCGACATATATTGGAGATGTCTTGGCTCTCATGAAAAAAACCAATTTACCATATTTTTGGATAAACATGTTCAAACTAGTATCTACCTAAGAAACAGACTTCCCTCTTCCAACACTAATAATCTCTCACCATTTCAACTATTATATCAAAAAACCACTTCAATATACCTATCTCAAAACAAAAGGGTTTCTTTGCTTCCCGTGTTTAAGACCGCACGCCACCAACAAATTCTCACCTAGATCCAACCCGAGCATTTTTATTCGGTATTCTCCCCTTTACACAGGATACAAATGTCATGACCCAGTCACCAATAAAACATACACATCAAGGCACACTAAATTCTATGAAACCACTTTTCTGCATTGTACTACCTCTAGCTCCACCCACCACCTGAGTCACTTGCCTATCATCTCCTTCTTGCCTTGGTTACCATTCTATCCAACCCGTCCAAACCAATTGAACCAGTGCCTGTTACTCCAAATACCCACCCACCATGTCCTCCACCGTCCAACACACTGATTCCCACACCCAAGCACCAAAAGCTACATAACTCAGCTCCCTCTCTCAACCATCCTATATCACATAGTACCTCTCTAAAAATCAATTCGCAACCGCACACTCGTACTTGATTACTAGGTACAAAATAGGTAATCTCAAACCTAAAGTCATTTTAGATCTTCATCAAAGTCTCACCGACAAATCCCAGGATCCAACCTCCTACAACACGACTATCAAACATAATCACTGAAGCAAATCCATGTCAGAGGAATTTCAAGTTTTTCTCTCCCAAGGCACATGGATTCTTGTTTCTCTGTCACCATCTCAAAATGTTCTCAAATGCAAATGGACATATATATTAAAGCAGAATTTTGATGGTACTATTCTCCATAACAAGGCAAGACTAGTGGCACAAGGCTATAAGAAAATCATGGAATTGACTATGATCAAACCTTTATTCCCATCGCCAAATTTTCCACTATCTACACTCTTCTCACAGTGACTACTTCTAATCAGTGGGAAATCATCCAACTTCACATCTCCAACGCCTTCCTACATGGCACACTCCATGAGACAATATTTATGTCTTAACCGAAGGGATTTAAAGACTCCACTAAACCAAACTATGTCTACCTCCTAAAGAAAGCCACAAACGGTCTTAAACAATCTCTGAGACAATGTCACTCTACTCTCTTGTTCGCCTTAAAATCATTAAGCCTCAAAATTTGCAATGTCTATCCTTCTCTCATAATGTCCATGACATCCAATGTCGAAACATACATTTCGATATATGTTGACGATATCCTAATTACAGATAGTGATTCAATTTTCCACACTCATATTATCAATCAATTACATCAACACTTTCAATTCAAGAACCTTGGCAAGCCAAGTATGTTTCTCGACATCCAGATTGTGTGTCTCCAACGACCTGCACCTGACTCAATTCAAAGATCTGAATAAATTCTCATGAAAGCTGGCATGATGAATTGCAAATCCATCAAAACCCCTATGTCTACCAAGCTAATCTCTTTCCCCACTGATGACTATGCATATGATTGTCCTCACCACTATAGGAACTTAGTTGGCTCTCTCTAATATGTCACATTAACAAGACTGAATCTCACATTTACCGTCAATAAGCTATGTCAACATCTTCATCAACCTTTCAACAAACACTTTGTCCAACTTAAACGGTTGTTATAGTACATCAAATGCACTATCAACAACAATACACACTCTCCAACCCCGATTGGACCTGTGACCCAAACGATCACAAATCTTCCACCGGGTATTGTGTATTTCTCAGGATCACACTCATTTCCTGGTGCACCGAGAAACAAACAACTGTGGCAAGATGTTCAACCAAAGCTGAAAATCTAGCTCTTTCTACAATGGCCGCCAATATTATTTGGTTACAAAGATTACTTCAGGACATCCAAATCTCTCCTACAGGGCCAACTCTACTCTATTGTGACAACATTATAGCTCTAACTCTTGCTAATAACTCTGTCTTCCATGTCAAAAGCAAATATATTGAAATAGATGCTCATTTCATTTGGGGCTGCATCCTTAACAAACATATTATCGTCCATCATGTTGTCACTACCGATCAACTGGCTGATATTTTCACCAAAGCCCTTGCCTTTAGCAGATTCAACTCTCTCTACAAAAAGTTGATACTTCCCACGTGAACTATCAACTTGCGGGGCGGTATTAACGAATATATATTAGGAGGGTAGATATCTAAATGTAAATAAGTTGTATTGCTAGTTGTCATAGCTCGCGTGGCTTATTTTCCCCACCGGTCCAGCTGCTTTAAATAGGCGTAAAGCCCTGTATCTGTGTGACTGCTGAATAGAAATTATCCAGAACTATTCCTTCTCTTCTCTGATTATCTACTTTTCCCTTTTCTTGGTTTTTCTGCATTTCTTGATTCCAATCACTCAAATTCTCAAATTTCTAAATTCATCTAAACTTTGGTAAAAGTGGCTCTACAAGAATCACATTACTCATGATATTACGCCTTTGGAACTTCCTCTTGTTGTGATGTTTTCATGTTGCCAATTCAACTATAGCTTTCTCTTAAAAACATCCCACAACTAAATGGACTCCCCATGGTGCTGAGAATGCCTAGCATCATGCACATTCTATCCTGAAAATGACATAGGAGCATCCCTTCTATTTGATGTTTCCTGATTGTGTTCAAGCTAGACTTGTTTAAGGTCATGATTATTTGATTCTTCTCTAGTTTGATTCACATTAAAATTATTGGGCTAATTAATGAGGGAAGTATTTATCAAAATAAACATGTCTTTTACAAGTAACCTATTCAAAATAAAAAATAAATTTCGCCAAACTAAACTCGTTGAGCCTAAAAAATAAACTCTAAACAAAATTGTTCACGACTGACCTCAAACCGAGCGTCTTAAAGTATTTGTTCGTAAACTTAAAACAATATTTTTTTTATGATTAAAAATAAATTGAGTAATAAGTTGTCTAAGCACGTTCATCTAACAACTAAGTATTTATAAAAAAGCTCAAACATATTCATTTAGTTAATCAAACGATCATGAACCAACTAAGGAAACTGAGCAAGGATTATTTTGTAATACACTAAGACAATTTGCAACCCTGCCCTCTACTAGCCAAAGAACACAATATTCATGCTATAATTTGTCGTACGTGGCAGCAAAACAGTCGCTTAACATTGACCAGTGACTTCCTATACATCAGCAATTGTTGCTCCTTCCCCTTGTTGTGGATCTTCAACAAAATGAATGCTGTTATTATCCTCCTGACTTCTCACACTCCTCTTGTCTAAACGAGAGCATCAAATATTAATAATGTATGTATTCCTACAGAATGGAAGCCTTCTGAGATATAAACTTATGAAACATTAAGCCATCCAAGAAAGTGCAATTCCAATCATACAATCAGAGAAAGAAGATGGGACACAAAATATCAATGGAATAAAGAGGGAAATCACGTCAGTCATGGAAAAATAATTTTAAGTCTCAAGCCAAAGAGCTGAAAACAAGAATTGGTTCGTTTGAGGAAAGTTATGGAAGCCAAGTCAATTATTGATTGGGGCATTTACATACATACAACCCAATTCCTATGTATTTACATGTATAACACCTAAACTTTACTTTTTACATTTTTAACACCCAAATCTTTCATATCAAATAAAAAATACCACCATTTATAACTTCTACAATGTGATGCATAAGTAAGGTGGTATGTATGTAATAATTGAAGTGTAGGTGGAGATGTGTAAGAACATAGAAATTGACTGGCATATAAGTAAATCTTCCTTAATAATTGTATGATCAAAATCCACAGAGATTAGTGCTTAAATGGACGCTGAATAATAAGTAGCAATTTTTCCAGAGCTGAATTGCATTAAAATCCTCCTAGGATCAATGAAGAGACATGTGGTTTTGAGTCTTCATGGTAGTCACATTTGTAAAAGATTCATTTAAGTATGGCCATGTGAGCTCTAATTTATTATTTTATGTTAATAAACACATAAGTAGAAAGACTAACACATTTTTTAAGCGTCTAATCCATCAGGGCGAACCATCATTAATTTTGAGGGTAGGCAAAATCATCAAATGTCTAATTTTTTAAGAGTACATATCCGGGAGCAAATTACAAAATTGCCTAAACTACATAAGAGAAAAAATATGAAATTTTTTTATTTATATAGAAAAATTACAAATTACAGGCTGAACATAACCTCCTTCCACCCCTGCAATCCATCGAAGCCCAAGATGAACTTGAAAAATTAAGCAAAATATGAGGATAGGTTAGCTAGTTCATTTTCAAGGAAGCGCAGGTTGCATTTCAACGACAGTTTCAGAGGTCTTCGAAGCCCTTATCATTATCAACTTGGCTAGGAAAAGGCTTTAGGAATGGTGATTTTAGGGTTTATAACGGTCAGTTAATAGAATAATAAAAAAATACTGTAAAATTTAATAGCTGAGAAGAGTATTAGTAACCATTTGTCCATTCCAATAAATGTCACAATGTTGTTTAGACTCCCCTAATCCAATTGAACTGCAGCCTGGCGTCTTTGTTAGTTTATTTTCCACCATTTTCCTCCTCATCTTCTCAGCTTTCTCCCAGTTTTCTGCAGCTGCAAAAATATTTGACAGCAAGACATAATCTGCATCATTAACTGATGAAATACTGATATTTGTGTTATTTGCTTCCAGGACCACCTGATCTGCCATCTCCATATCTGAATAAACTCTACAGGCACCAAGCAAAGTACCCCACACCACCTCATTAGGCTTCATTGGCATTATTTTGATTACATTATAAGCTTCACCTAGCCTGCCTGCTCTACTAAACAGATCTACCAAGCAGCCATAATGCTCCACTCCTGCCTTCAACCCATACTTGTGCATACTCCTAAAAATCTGCAGACCTTGATCCACAAATCCTCCATGGGTGCAAGCAGAAAGAACCACAAGGAATGTGATTGAATTAGGCTTCACTTCAGATGCTTCCATCAGAGAAAAGAGCTCCAGAGCTTCCTCACTCCGTCCGTGAGAAGCAAGACCAGATATCATTGAATTCCAGCATGAATCATTCCTTATAATCATTGTATTGAAGATTCTTCGAGCTTTGTCAAGATCCCCACACTTTGCATACATATCAACCAGACCATTCAGGACAAAGCAGTTCATCTTTATCTTCCTCCTCCGAATAAACTCATGTACTTCCATGGCAGAATCTAAGGAACCCAGCTGGGCACAGGCTGACAAAATACAAGAAACTGTGAACTCATCTGGCACAATTCCAGACTCCTGCATTTGTCTAAAAGCTCCCAAAGCCTCCTCACAAAATCCAATCTTTGCATACCCTGCAATCAATGCATTCCAATTAATCAAATTAGGGGTTTGAATTTGATCAAACAGAGCCTTTGCCTCACAAGCATTGCCCTTTTTGAAGCATCCAGTGATCATGGATGACCACACATAGGCATTCTTCACCGGCATTTCCTCAAACAGCTCCCGCGCAGCATCCATGTCACCATTGGCGGCATAACCATGGATCATCACTGTCCATGTAACCACAGTCTTCATTAATGGTGGGGTTGAATTAAAAATCTTTCTAGCAGCAGCAAGATTTTCAATGCCTGCATAGCCTTCAATCATCACAGCCCATGTCACTGGTGTCCTTTCAGGAGTCAGATGGAAAAGTGCAGAAACAGATACCAGATCACCATTCATGCAGTAACCCCCAATCATGGAATTATATGTGACCAAATTTGTCACAGGCATTTCATCAAAGAACTTGCGAGCAAGAGCTGCCTTCTTGCATTTACTGTACATGGAAACAAATGTAGTGCCCGTTAGAAGTTCATGAACAGTTCCGGCTTTGATGGACTCTGAATGCAGAGATTCACCGAGAAGAAGGAGAGAATGGGAGCCACATATTTTAAGAATGAGAGGAAGAAAGGACTGTTGAGTTCTGCATGTTAGATTTTGGGTGTAAACAATAAGTGCTTCAATGGGAAAGCCATGGGAGAGGTAGCTTCTAATGACTTGGGCCCATCCTGCGGAAAAATTAACTCCTTGGGTTATATAGAGCGCATGAAGCTTTCTCAAAACTTGAAACTTTCGTGGCATTCAGAGGTCTCTGAGCGATCATGAAGAATTCTTCTAGCTGTTTGGAATTTTATATCTAACAGTTGACATTCAAAGTCAGGAAATATTTTCCAATAAAACTATATTAATAGCAAATTTGAGTGAGTTCTTGTTAAAGCAGCTTGAGTGAACAAAGTCCCACTTTCTTACTATTTAAAATTTCCCTCATATTGCTTTTATCATTCTCCTCTCATCATATTTAGACAAGTCCTTCAAAAACTTTATAGTTTCTGTATAATTTTTATCGTATGAATTAGCCTGAATTTAAGCATATTTTACTCTAACTTTGAGCACTAATTAAGTGCTAGGCGATACCATTTTTCTCTACAAAGTAAACTGATCTGTTCGATCTTAATTTGTTCTGGATTCACTCCTCAAGGAAAGAGTTAGGAAATGAGAAAAGCACGAGTTGAAGAGAAGGGAATACTAGGGTGATAGTGTTGTACCGTTTGAGAGATAGTGTTATGTTGTTACTCTGGGATTTCAATTAGCCATCTCTTTCACGTAAAACTCATCCCCTTGTATGGGGGTTTACATAGAAAATTTTGCCAGCACAAATCTCGAGGAGAACTAATGATCCAAGTGATAACGTCTTAATCTCAATAGGGGCTTCTAGAAGGTGGATTAACAAACTAGATATCCGATCAAACATAGAAAACTCGAAACTGCTTAAATCATAAGAGCTGTCAAAGTTCTATCAGACCGAGCGGCTCATTCAAAAGACTGTCTTCACAATGAAGTCAACCTAAAAGAGAAGTCGGTCCCCAAAAAATGTCATACCGAGATAATTCAGTCATCTCGCCCAATACCATATGGAGAATACATGTTTCAATCATCAAAGACTGTCATACCGAGATAATTCAGTCGTCTCGCCCAATACCATCTGGAGAATACTTGTTTCAATCATCCCGCCAAGATGCTCTTATATAAGGGAAGATTACTCATCATATTACATCATTTATCATTTGTCTGATGCCGTAGCTTCACTCTGTCGACAAAAACTTCTTGGCGAAGATCGAGGGTTGATGACCGAACTATGCCTTTTGATTGGCAAAATTTGGTCGATAAGACCAGTCTCACCAATCCACAGCTAATGAGTCGACCAATAGCATTTATGAATCCATCTGACAGGCAACACAGTCAGTTCTAGCCGACCGATTAAGCTCGCCTAATGTTATGGTATGACTCATATATCATATAGGGACAGACACTGGATCGAAGCGGAGTGGAAGAATCTTTCAAAATCGAGAAGTTACGTTATGTGGGTTGGGGGCGCGGGGGAAAAACCCACGGTACGGTGCAGGGGTAATATTGTAATTACATATTGTACTTAGGGTTTACTCCTCAGGTTATAAATAGACATGTTAGTAACCCCATGAGGTATCCTCTATTCTATAATCTCTTTTTTGGATATTGAAATGAACTCGTCGCTTTGCTCCTGAGGACGTTGGCATCTTTGCCGGACCTCGTTGAATCTCTTTGTGTTCTTCTGGATTTGTGTCGATTCCTGTTTTTTTCTTCGCCCTAATTTCTCAACAAGTGGTATCAGAGAAAGATTCGAGTGCAGGGAAGAAAAATTTCGTCGACCCAGGAAGGACAGGAACTTTGGCAAAGACTTCGGCGGTTCGCGAGAAGCGATTGGGCGAAGCAAATCTGCGCGGGTGAAGCAGCTTTGGGAAGAGGTTCACGTGTGTGAAAATCTGTGAATCTTGAGGTTCGCAGGAAACTCTGTTGTANTACGTATTGTACTTAGGGTTTACTCTTCAGGTTATAAATGGACATGTTAGTAACCCCAAAATATATCATTTATTCTGTAATCTCTTTTATGAATATTGAAATAAACTCGTTGTTCTGCTCTCGAGGACGTAGGCATCTTTGTCGAACCTCGTTGAATCTCTTTGTGTTCTTCTGGATTTGTGTCGATTCCTATTTTTTTCTTCGCCCTAATTTCTTAACAAGTGGTATCAGAGAAAGATTCGAGTGCAGGTAAGAAAACTTTTGTCGACCCAGAAAAGACAGGAACTTTGGCAGAGACTTCGGCGGTTCGCGAGCAGCGATTGGGCGAAGCAAATCTGTGCGGGTGAAGCAGCTTTGGGAAGAGGTTCACATGTGTGAAGATCTGTGAATCTTGAGGTTCGCAGGAAACTCTGTTGTACAGAGGGATCAAGGAATCTTTGATCTATACTAGAAGAATAATCCCTCACACATTACTGGACAACATTCCTTCCGTGGTGAGGACCCTTTGCTGGAAGGCGGGAAGGAGCAGAGAAGAAACTAGAGAGAAATTAGAAGGGAATTAGAAGGAGAATCTTGGATTTCTATTGGAGGAATATTCTCTCAGATTGGAAATAATTTTCTGCCCGGGAGAATTGAGGAAAGGAGAGGTGATTTGGGGAGCATCGGGCTGAAGGTGAAATATTCCCTGGGATCATTCCTTTCTTGGAAAATCTGGCGATTGCAAAAAGGATCAATTTCAAATGACAATATCTGGTGTGAAATTTGAGGTTGTGAAGTTCAATGGAACTGGTAACTTTGGATTATGACAAAAAAGGGTGAAAGATCTGTTGGCACAGCGGAGAATCTTAAAGCCTTTGCGAGCAACGAAACCAGATTCCATGGAGGATGAAGATTGAGAAGAATTGCAACAACGAGTGACAGCTACTATTTGCCTATGTCTGACAGATGAAGTTATGTATCACGTGATGAATCTAAAATCTCCAAGGGAGATATGGAAGAAAATGAAAACTCAGTTTATGGCTAAATCTCTGACGAATAAATTGTGTCTGAAGCAAAAGTTGTCTGGGCTGAAGATGTAAGAAGGTTCTGATCTGGCGCAACATGTTAATGGTTTCAATCAAATAATCAAAGATTTATCACGACTTGATATGACTATTGAGGATGAAGACCGAACAATGATTTTGTTGTGTTCATTGTCTTCTTTCTATGAACACCTGGTGAATACTTTTACATATGGGAAAGAAACTATTAAAATTGATGAGATAACTGCATCATTTTTGGCTAACAAACAGCGGAAGCAGAATGTAGGGGAATGCTCTCATGACGACAATTTATACGTTAAGGGTAAGCAAGATTGTGGAAGGAAGAAATAAAATGAGGGTTCTAGAAGGCGAATGTTCAGATCAAAATCGAAAGGCAAAAAGAAAATTCATTGCTACAATTGCAATGAGTCAGGTCATATGAAGAGAGATTGTCCAAAGCTCAAGAAGCAGACTGGGGAGAAAGGTGACGGATCATCGAAGTCTGTAAATGTGGTGCAGAGTGATAATTCAGATTGCAGTGAAGGTGATATAGTTTCAGTTTCATCAACTCAGTTCACAGATGCATAGATTCTTGATTCAAAATTCTCTAATCACATAACACCTTACAAGGAGTGGTTTACTTCATACAGGTCAATTAATTTTGGCTCAGTTTATCTAGGTGATGATAGATGCTACAATATTGTTGGTATTGGAGAAGTCAAAATTAAAATGTATGATGACACAGTTAGAACGTTATGTGATGTCAGACATATTCAAGATCTGAAGAAGAATTTGATTTCTCTAGGCACTCTACACAGAAAGGATTTTATTTCTAAGGCAAATGAGGATAGGTAAACTATCATAATTGTTAAGGGTGCACTGACGATGATAAAAGGAAAGTTAATTGCAGGCAATATCTATAAACTATTGGGGAGTACAGTTGTGGGTGAAGTTCATTCTGTAGAGTCTGATGATGATAGTACAAAGCTATGACATATGTGTCTAGGTCATCTCAATGAACTTGTGATGGTGGAATTGCATAGAAGAAATCTGTTGCATGGTATCAAAAGATGTAAGCTCGATCTTTGTAAGTTCTGTGTTCTTGGAAAATAGACTAGAATCAGTTTTATGATTGGAAAACATAAAACTGAAAGGATTCTTGATTATGTGCATTCTGATGTATGGGGCCCTACTAGGGAATCATTATTGGGAGCATCTTAGTATTTCGTTGCATTTATTGATGATTTTTCTAGGAAAGTTTAAGTGTATTCCTTGAAGCAGAAATCTGAAGTATTATCTAAATTCAAGCAGTGGAAAGTTGAGGTGGAGAATCAAACTGACAAAAAGTCAAGTATTTGAGATCCGATAATCACACGGAGTACACGTATTCACAATTTTAGAAATTCTATGAGGAGCATGGGATTCAGAGACATTTTTCAGTGCGCAAGACACAACAACATAATGGTGTGGCAGAAAGGATGAACAGATTCTTAACTGAAAGGGCAAGATGCTTGAGACTAAATGCATGGCTTTCTAAGAGTTTTTGGGCAGAGGTTGTGAGTATGATATGCTATCTCATTAATAGATCACCTCGGGCATCGTTGGATGACAAGGTCGCAGAATAGGTATGGACAGATAATCCAGTTTATTTGGATCATCTATGGATTTTTGGTTGTCCTGCTTAATGCATGTTCCTGGAGATGAAAGATCAAAACTTGATACAAAATCCAAGAAGTGCATCTTTATGAGCTATAAGAAAAGGTGTGAAAGGATATAAGTTTTGGGATCTGATTGCAAAGAAGATGGTAATCAGTAGAGATGTAGTTTTTGATGAACAACCCATATTACAGTAGAATCAAGACAAAGTGCAGGGAGCGATTCCAGTTCAGATGCAGTTTAAATGGAGTTAGAATAGCATCTAGAAACACTGAGAGAGTTGAATGTTCAAATCCAACACCTGGTGATTCTATTCCAGATGATCTGCAGAATTATAATTTAGTCAGAGACACACCAATATAAGGCCTCCTAATAGATTGAGTTATGAAGACTTGGTCTCTTGTAAACTTCTCATCAACAACAATAATCTAGCCACTTTTCAAGGAGCTATCACTAGCCAAGAGAAAGAAAAATGGATGGGTGCAATAGTTGAGGAGATGAAGTCTTTGCAGAAAAATTACACATAGGATCTAGTTCAGCTTCCTGAGAGAAAGAAGGCTATTGAGTGTACAAAAGGAAACCAACAGTATCAAAAAAAGAAGGCAAAAAGTTCAAGGCTCGACTGGTAGCAAAAGGATTTTCACAGCAGAAGGGGATAAATTATGATGAAATATTTTCTCCTGTGGTCAGACATACTTCAATCAAGGCATTGTTTACGTTAGTAGCCATTTGGGATTTACATTTGGAGCAGATGAATATTAAAACTGCTTTCTTGCATTATGATCTGGAGGAGCAGATTTACATGAAGCAGCGAGAAGGGTTCACTCAACCTTTACAGGAGCATCCGGTTTGTAGCTTAACGAAATCACTATATGGGTTGAAACAGTCTCCAAGACAATGGTACAAGTGTTTTGATTCCTACATGATTCAGATTGGCTACAAAAGATGTGAGTATGATTGTTGTGTTTATGTGAAGAACCTTGATGATCGTTCTATTATTTTTCTGTTACTGTATGTTGATGATATACTGATTGCTGCCAAAAATATGAATGATGTTCGTGGTTTGAAAGCTTTATTGAGCCAGGAATTTGACATGAAAGACTTGGATCCTACAAATAAGATTCTTGGAATGGAGATTCATTGAGATAGATGCTCAAGACGATTATGTTTATCTCAACGAGGCTATGTTGAGAAAGTGCTAGAAAGATTTGAGATGAACAAAGCAAAGCTTGTATGCACTCCTTTGGAAAATCATTTTAAGCTTTCTTCAGAATAGTTTCCTAAGACAGATACAGAAATCGAAGACATGATAAATGTTCCATATGCCAGTGCAGTTGACTGCTTGATGTATGGAATGGTATGTACTTGTTTTGATTTGGCTCATGCTGTTAGTTAAGTCTGCAAATACATGGCTAAACCTGAAAAGCAACGTTGGGAAGCAGTCAAGTGGATTTTCTGAAGGGTACTGTAGGACATGGAATTATTTTTGGCAGTCAGCAGAATGATCCTTCAATTGTGGGATATGTTGATTCTGACTATGCTAGTGATTTAGATTGCATAAGGTCTACAACTTAGTACGTGCTTACTCTTGGTGGATGGCCTATATGTTGGAAATCAACAATTCAGTCTATTGTGGCATTATCTACAACTGAAGCTGAGTATATGACAGTNAAGGTCGCAGAAGAGGTATGGATAGATAATCAAGTTAATTTCGATCATTTATGGATTTTTGGTTGTCCTGCTTATGTGCATGTTCCTGGAGATGAAAGATCAAAACTTGATGCAAAATGCAAGAAGTGCATCTTTATGGGCTATAAGAAAAGGTATGAAATGATACAAGTTTTGAGATCCGATTGCAAAGAAGATGGTAATCAGTAGAGATGCAATTTTTTATGAACAACCCATATTACAATAAATCAAGACAAAGTGCAAGGGATCGGTTCCAGTTCAGATTTAGTTTAAATGGATTTAGAATAACATCCAGAAACACCGAGAGAGTTGAATGTTCAAATCCAACACCTGGTGATTCCATTCCAAATGATCTGCAGAATTATAATTTAGCCAGAGACACACCAATATAAGGCCTCCTAACAGATTGAGTTATGAAGACTTGGTCTCTTGTGCACTTCTCATCAACAGCAATGATCTAACCATTTTTAAAGGAACTATCACTAGCCAAGAGAAAGAAAAATGGATGGGTGCAATAGTTGAGGAGATGGAATCTTTGCAGAAAAATTACACATGAGATCTAGTTCAACTTCCTGAGAGAAAGATGACTATTGGGTGTACAAAAGGAAACCAAGAATATCAGAAAAAGAAGGCGAAAAGTTCAAGGCTCGACTGGTAGCAAAAAGATTTTCACAGCAGAAGGGGATAAATTATGATGAAATATTTTCTCCTGTGGTCAGACATACTTCAATCAAGGCATTGTTTACATTAGTAGCCATTTGGGATTTGCATTTGGAGCAGATGAATGTTAAAACTGCTTTCTTGCATGGTGATCTGGAGGAGCAGATTTACATGAAGCAGCTAGAAGGGTTCACTCAACTTGGACAGGAGTATCTGGTTTATAGGTTAAAGAAATCACTATATGGGTTGAAACAGTCTCCAAGACAATGGTACAAGCGTTTTGACTCCTACATGATTCAGATTGGCTACAAAAGATGTGAGTATGATTGTTGTGTTTATGTGAAGAACCTTGATGATCGTTCTATTATTTTTCGGTTACTGTATGTTGATGATATATTGATTGCTGCAAAAAATATGAATGATGACCGTGGTTTGAAAGCTTTATTGAGCCAGGAATTTGACATGAAAGACTTGGATCCTACAAAGAATATTCTTGGAATGGAGATTCATCGAGATAGAGGCTCAAGACGATTATGTTTATCTCAACAAGGCTATATTGAGAAAGTTCTAGAAAGATTTGAGATGAGCAAAGCAAAGCTTGTATGCACTCCTTTGGCGAATCATTTTAAGCTTTCTTCAGAACAATTTCCTAAGACATATACAGAAATCAAAGACATGACAAATGTTCTATATGCCAGTGCAGTTGACTGCTTGATGTATGCAATGATATGCACTTGTCCTCATTTGGCTCATGATGTTAGTTAAGTCTGCAAATACATGGCTAAACCTGGAAAGCAACGTTGGGAAGCAGTCAAGTAGATTTTTAGGTATCTGAAGGGTACTATAGGACATGGAATTATTTTTGCCAGTCAGCAGAATGATCCTTCAGTTGTGGGATACGTTGATTCTGACTATGCTAGTGATTTGGATGGCAGAAGGTCTACAACTGGGTGCGTGCTTACTCTTGGTGGAGGGCCTATATGTTGGAAATCAACAATTCAGTCTATTGTGACATTATCTACAACTGAAGCTGAGTATATGACAGCAGCTGAAGCTGCAAAAGAAGCCTTATGGCTTGCTAGGCTAGTAAAGGAACTGGCTGTTGAGCAAGGTGGAGTTCAGTTGCATTGTGATAGTCAGAGTGCTATTTATCTGGCTAAGAACCAGGTGTAACATGCGAGAACCATGCACATTGATGTCAGGTATCACAAGATCAGAGAATTGATTGCTTATGGTGAGATACTGTTGCAGAAGGTTCATACTGATGAGAATGTAGCTGATATGTTGCCAAATTGGTTACTATCAACAAGTTCTTGCATTGTTTGGATTTGTTGAATGTTTACAGTTGCTAGAGAAGCATGGTGACCCAACTCACATTGGTGCAGGTTTAACTCCCAGCTGTTTTTTTTCTCTTAAGGGGTTGGATATTCGCCAAAGTGGAGATTTGTTATGGTATGACTCATATACCATATAGGGACAGACATTGGATCGAAGCGGAGCAGAAGAATCTGTCCAAATCGGGAAGTTATGTTATGTGGGTTGGAGATGCGGGGGCAAAGCCTCGCGGTACGGTACATGAGTAATGTTGTAATTACATATTGTACTTAGACTTTACTCTTCATGTTATAAATGAACATGTTAGTAACCCCAAAATGTATCATTTATTCTGTAATCTCTTTTCTGAATATTGAAAGAAACTCGTCGTTCTGCTCTCGAGGACGTAGGCATCTTTGTCGAACCTCGTTGAATCTCTTTGTGTTCTTCTGGATTTGTGTCGATTCCTGTTTTTTTCTTCGCACTAATTTCTCAATACCTAAGAACTACCAAGTATAGCATGCCTAACTAGAGAGCAACAAGGATCTAGACCCATTGGATAAACAACACGGTAAGTTCTAGTCGATAGATAAAGCTCGCCTAAGAACTACTATGTATAGCATGCCTAGCTAGAGTGCAACAAGGCTCTAGACCCATTTGATAAAATTCAAATTGAGAAAGAAATAGTTCCTATAGAAGACTATTAGAACTCAATTTTAAAATAATCCAATTTTTTTTATATATCTATAATCTTTGAGACTAAAGCAATCTCATCGGGAAAATTTTGGCACTTTAGTTGTGAGATAAAATGAATTTCAATTATAAATATTGAATCAGTGATGAACTGGTCGGACAATATTGAACAAATTCAGTTAAAGGCTATGAGTCACTCCACTCAGACAAACGACAACTATTGATCTTATCTACCAGAGACTTTATAATCAAGGTATTATTGTCATACGACATCTACATTGATACTAATGTACGTATGGGACCTGCCTCAACCAAAAATAATTTACGTGTAAGATTTATGGAGTAGTTAATTCTTAAGGATTTTTTTTTTATCAGGAGACTCGTGTTTAAAGTACTCTTTTATACTTAATTTCTAATCTAGTTAATATTAAGTCTCAACTTATTATAAAAATAAAATAAAATCTATTTTAGATTAGCTTTGAGTTAATGTGTTGAACTAATTGCTTTACCAAGTCATCGTACTAATTACTGACCATGCTCAATTTCAGAATCTTGAAATATTTAGATAAGGATCACTTTTATTTATTTATATATTAATTTAAAATAAAGTATATTTGATTTATTAGAGATACCGGCGGATTCAAATTTGTCTTGTAAGACATGTCCTAGAATTGGAGCGATTGAATTTTGAAGGAGAAGTAGAGAGAGAAATAAACAAAAGAGCACACACAGACCTGAGGTATTCCCGGGCTCTAAGACCTATTTTATGTTGTGTAACTGTGGGGTTACAAAAGAGAGAGAAAAGAAGAGAGAGATCTCCCTACGAGAATAGGCCTAGAGAAGAGCCTAAAGAGAACCCAACCTAGAGAGGCAAGAAGCCCATTATACATGTTATGGATCCCTAATTTATAGAAGAATAAGAAACAAAAGGTGAAAATTGAAAATTACACGTCTGCACCTGTATTAGGCGTTACATGACATTATTATCTTTTTTCGTATCTTTTCCGTATTTGTAACAAATTTTGATATCCTTTGATGCTCCTGGACCTTCTGGTCAGTAGAAACGCGAGTCAGTCGACCAAGCTAGTGCTAGTAAGCTATTTTACTTGGATGTCAGTCGATATTTACTCTGGGAAGTCGATGAACAATAAGAGCGGCAACCGCTAAGCATAAGGGCGGTTGATCGACCTTCTCGTTCCTCGGTTATTTTTAGAGGTATTTGAGGATTTTTGGGTAGTTGTTGAGAGTTTCACATTGGTAGTGGTGACATTGTTGGCTTACCAGACCTTTGTTTTGTTGTCGGATTGAATGTCTGTCTCTTGTTAATTGTTCGTCAGCCTTCGATCGACTGACTGTTGGTCACACTACAAAAATTTATCTTGCTACCGATGGTAAAAAATCGTCAGTAATAATATAAAAATTGTATGTAATATTTTTACCGGTTGTTAATCTACGAACAAATTAACGTAGCAAAAATACTTGTAGGTAATAGAATTTCCGACAGATTTAGTGACAATATACATTAACCAATGAGTATCCAACATAACATAACTTCCGCCAAAAATTACAAAAAATGCAATGTATAATCGTTGCTTACCACCAGTTAAATAACTGATGCATATTGCCGTAGCAAAAGTGTTACAGTTCCATTGAAAAAGTGTTATGATTTTGTCAATAAAATGTCGCACAACAGTCGTTAACCATGAGAATTTACTGACAGTTTTATCTATAAATAAAAGTGCAGCACTTTATCTAGACATTGCCTGTTCGATATACTGTCATAAAACTGTCGGCATATAATCAAGGGATCGTAAAACCATCAGCAAGCTATCGAAAACTTATTCCATAAAAAAAGATTAAATCTCTCCTTCAAAACTACAATCTACACACTTTTAAATGTAATAGTGCAATCAAAACACAACAAAATACGATAATGAGACAAATTAACACATAAATCATATACTTAAATAAAAGAAAAACAATCTCCTTAAACCATAAAAAATGTACAACTATATTAAAAAAAATACAATGTTCGCAAAAATAAAATTGTTTAACATACATACAAACAAAAAAAAAAAAACCCTACTCATCCTCCCCATCTTCCTCTGTCCTCTCCTCATCGTCATTCGACTCATCCTCATCCTGAATTGGCTCCTTCCCTTTCGCAGTTCAAAATGCAGCACCGCTTCGATCTCTACACTCATCTCCAATCTAAAGGAGGCTACTTGGGCAGCAACTTCAGTAGCAACCTAGCGGCACATCTCCTCCTTCTGTGCAGTGGAAGTAGATGCACCAGATGTACTAGAGATCGGGTAGGCATCATAGGCTGACGCCTGGGACCCTAACCCAAAGATCTTGTCATTCTTCTTCCCGCTGACAGTCTTCTTTAGAGATCGTACTCAGAAAGATCGTGAAATAAGCCTGAAACACAATCTGACTACTGAGATCAGCTCTCCTTGAAAGGCCTCCTAAGAAACATATAATTAATAAAATCTAAAGACTAATAAATTTTAATAGTTATTTCAATTTTATACACATTAATTTTGTGAATTACTTGGGTCATCTGAGATCTGTTGTCCACCCAGAACTAATCCAACTGCCGCATATGGGTGCACTTAAATAACTCTGCAACAGTTGGCTCCTATTTTTTCTCTGGTGTCTGCCA
>NEWO01000055.1:28939-55739 GCA_003013225.1 Phalaenopsis aphrodite
GATACATATACTTGCGTAGTATCATAATATATATATATATAGGAGTTAAAATTTTATTTTTTTCAAAATCAAGTTTTTGGTTCTGCTGTAAAATAAAGAAATATAAGTGAAAATTATAATTAAAGTCATTGTTATACTGTTGCATATAAACATTCGGGAATTAAGTTTTTGGCTAACTATTATGTTGCAGATCAGCATAAATTTAATGATCGAATGATGTTGGGTCAACCAGAATAAACACTGGTTACGTCGGGCTGACGACGTAAAAATAAGCGCTTTGTGGGAGACAACCCGTAGTTATCAGTTTTTTTTTGCTTTGATTGTTGTTTGTGTATGATTAAGAAATTTGGAGTAATATTTTTGAGACTATTTCGTGTTAGTAATGATTTTAAGAGTTTATTTAGTGATCAAAACATGCTAGAAAGATAATTTGGACGTTAAGTTGACTTGTGCAAAATTGAACACTGGCGCTTAAGCGCCAATAATCAGCACTTAAGTGCGGAAGTTAAAAAAATATGTGCGAAATTTGAATTCTAGAAGGTTTAACCGCCAATTGGTTTGTGAAATGTGCTTAGAAGTTATTAGAATGATTTAGGCTTATAAATAGAAGGGTTTTGTAAAGGAATTTCACCCCAGATCATTTTTAGCCCTAAAAGTCTAACAGAGAGATTTTGAGAAGATGTCTTCATGGGAGATGGATTTAAAAAAGAAGGAAGAGACAATGAGGAAGAAATTCATTACTCAAAGTGCACAAGAGATGTATAACTGTTTTTTAGCCGTTAGTATTGAAGGAATATCGGAAAAGATCAACAAAATTGAGACTATCATGACTTTACTGGAGACAAGGTAATTGAGATTCACTCACATCTTGAGCATATTGGATGACAATTAAAAATGCAATTTAACCATACTAGTTATATAAAGGAAGCAGATAAGGAGATGTCTTAAACATCAGTGGATTTAAGATGACAGTATCAGAGCTCGTCACCACCGTTCGTTTTATCAACTTTATTTTACGATTGCCCCAAAAGAGACTAATGAAAGACTGGAGTTTGTCCCATCAAATGAAGAGTGGAATTAAGTTTTATGTTTGAGTTTGTTTTTTTAGAGTCATTGTGTTTACATGTTAGTGTTTATTTTTAGTGTTTATGACTTATATGTGTTAAATGTTTAAGTTTGTTAGGTGTTTCTAATTAGAAGATTTTCTCATCTAAGACTATTTGGAGTGAGAATTAAGTGTTATATGTACTTGTACTAGTTTATGAATGAATGTATTGTTTGTTTTATGTAAAAATTAGTGTTATTTTTGTCTCGAATTGAATTGAGTTATATGAGAGAATCTTGAGAGAGGAGAGTTGTAGGAGTTGAAAATAGTCATTTAAGTGCCATGAGAGCAGTTAAAGGGGGTATACTTAGGCTAATAGTGCATTTTACTTAAATTTAAAAATCTCCAAAATCGTGCACTGGCGCCTAAGCCCCACATTCTTGTGCTTAAGCGCGATGTAACCCGAGAGACAGACGCCTAAGCACCACTTACCTGCGCTTAAACACTGGTTTACGAAAACCGGATCACGAACGGTTAAAAGTGAAAATTAAACCCGAAAATCGCTATTTTCACCCTCGCTGTCATCTTCTTCCTCTCGAGTTTGAGATTTGGAGAGTTAGGGTAAGCCATTAAGGAGAGATTTCTTGGTGTAATTGAGCAAAATTTGCTAGATTCGGATTTCTTAAGGTAAGAGCTTTACTTCTACGTAAAAATTTTGGATTTTCACCATATATTTTGAGTATATTTGGAAGAACCCGAAAATCACTATTCACGGTGAAAAATGAGAAAAAATCTATGGAAATTAATAAGAAGTGTAGTTTATACTTATAGGAGTTAAGTTTAGTGGATTACACTTGATTTTTGAGGTTATTGTGGAATTTTATGAAAATTTGTAGAATGACACCAAGAATGAAGAGAAGCAAAGGAAAAATCCACTTTAATTCGAACAAATTTGTGAATTCGAAGGCTCAAGGTACAGTGATGCTCTGCAATCACAGAAACTTATCCAGGAGCGATGTTTCAAAAGTCCAGGTGGATCCGTAGAAGATCTGATCATTTGCTGATAATGGAAACGATTTTGCTGTTTTTCTGTTGTGGCAGTATTTTTGTAGTTCGGGAATTTTATGCAAACCTCCCTGAAGCTGAAGAGGATCGAGTCATGGCTCGAGGAAAATTAATACTTTTTTCACCAGAGGTAATCAATATGTTTTACCATTTGCCACCTGAGACTGTGTTTTTATGCGAACTATAGTCCGACTGAGACGGAACTAGATGAGATTATTTCCTATTTGATTGTTGGAAGAGGACTTTGGAAGATCACAAATGAGATGAGAGTCAACTTTGCCACATTAAAGTTAAGTGCACCATCCAAGGCATGACACTTTTTTTTTGTCTGTCTATTACCTACAAATCATCTCAGTGAAGTTACCAGAGAGAGCGGCGTTAAACTATTGTATCCAGGAAGGAAAACTCATCAACATTGAAGCTTTGATTTTCAGACTATCATCAGTTCTACCATTGCCGCTACTACGGTAGGTCTGAGATTTGCTTCCTTAATCTTTTCTTTGTGTGAGCAGGGTGGAGTGAGATATGATAGCTGGGAGGAAGTATTGTTGCCTTTAAAGCCAATTGCTAGTGTTAATGTGAAGTTGTATTCATAGCATTCTATTTTTGGCTGGAGAGGAGGATTTTCAAGGAGCTATGGAACGACAGTGTCTGCTATTTCTACCTCTCCTGCTTCTACATTTAGACCATCTACTTCTAGAGATGAGTCTACAGAAACTCAAAGTTAACTATTGCAGAGAATGATGGACAATATCAACTATACCGTTGATAAGGTACGAAATTTAGAATGCTTTGCAGGTCATTTGATGGGTATATCAGAAGAAAAAGTGACTATGAAGAGAAATTTCACTAATCTTTGGAATGCCTCATTATGGGTAACTCAAGAGTGCAATTTCCTCCATATCCTAGATAGCCTGAATATGAGTCTACAAATGTCTGGAATAGCGGTGATTCTAAAGATGATGAGGAGTGATTTATTTTTATATTTGTAATATGTGTTAGACTATGTGCTTTGGACTTGACACTTGTGATGTGTTGTTTAATTTTTATGTTTGGACTTGAGACATGTGATGTGATGTGTTTTTATATTTTGGACTTGCTACATTTGCATTTGTGTACCTGTTTAGACTTTGTGATGTGTGAGACTTTTATTTTGTTTAATTGTATTGTGATATTGTGTTTTGATAGTAGTTTGTTTTAAAATTCTAGGATAGTACTTGTTGCTATCTGTTGATCACTGTGCTAGTTAGAATTGAACTTAATTCTATGCCATTTGAAAAGTTTAAAAATCTTGCTCACATTAGCTTTAAACTTTAATTTCAGAAAACTGCTACCCTGTATTTTTCTTTTATATTGTTAGTGTGTTTGTTTTTATGTTTAGAGTGAAAATCAAAGTTAGTGTGTTAGTTTGTTTTATGTTTGTACTCACTGCTTAGAAGTTGATTGAATATCTACATGTTTAATTGAAATTCAAATGATAGAAAATTCATCAAAAATTATTTGTACTCCTGTTTTAATTTTATACTTGTATAATTAGGATATAAAAATTCCTATAAGCATGTTATTTTAATTTTCATTTCTGTTTATTTATATTTGTTGCTAAACTTTTTAATCTTGTTAAACATTTAAGTTTGGGGTGGGGAATGAAAAATATTTTCAAAACTTGAATTTTATTTGTTCTCAAATATGCTACAAGAGAATTTGATTTGAAAAGAAAAATGATCATGTATATGAAGTTATATTAGAGAAGTAAAATTTGATTTTTGAAATTAGTAAGAGAATCTAGTTAAAATTCTGAGTAATGAAGAAAAATTTTCAGTTAAAAATTCTTAGTGTAAAAAATGTTAAATATTGTGTAACTATCTTTAGTAAAAAAAATTGTATTTTTGAAAAATTTTAAAAATTTAGACTTTTATTTTTAATACTTAAATTTCTTTTATTAAAAATAAATTTCAAAACTATTATTATATTTATAAGTAAAAGATTTATATTATGAATTTGCTTTAAAAAAGAAAAAGTAGAATTCAAAATTATTAAAGTTCTATTCAGATATAGTATTCCTTGCCTGAAAGAAAAGAAAAAGAAAAAGAAAAAGGAAAGGGAAAAAGAAAAAGAAAGAGAAGAGAAAAAAATAAGGAAAAAGAAGCTTGAGGATTGGTGCTTAATAAAAAATTAGTTCCACATTTGATCTTTTTAAAGTATAAGGCTTGAGAAACTCTTAAGCTTCAAGATAGAATATAGTAAGTAAATCTATTCTTAATAAAAATTTTTAAGTGGGGATAATAAAATGACTAAATTCTAAAATAGAAGAATCTACAATATTTCTGAATTAGATAGTAACTCATATTTTCATCTTTCTTAATATTAAAAATTTATAAACTTTAAGTTCGTCTCATTTACTGAATATTTTTTTTCTAAATTGGACTACTATATTTCTAAATCTAAATTTTAGTAACTTCTAAGGAAACTCATGTACATATCGTACTTTTTTGGTTTTTAAGGATTGAAGTGTCACTTGAGGACAAGTAACATTTTTAGTTTGGGGGATTTTGATATGACTAAAATATATAGTGTTTTTAGACGCATTTTTGTACATATTTTTTAGATATTGCACTTTAATGGAAGGTATTTGTGTTTTTATTTCAGGTACAAATAAAAATTTGAAAAATGCCAAATGAGTGAAAAATGATCAAATTTGGAGCAAAAATGTAAAAATTGTGCTAAAGTGTTTTGGCGCCTAAGCGTCAGAGACAGTTATTTGGCGGTCTTTTCATTTGGCCAAATTTTGAAGAGGCATTTGAGACACTTATTGACTAAAGAAAGTGGTTATGATCACTAGAAATGAAAATATTATTAAAAAACTTGTGAAAGAAGGCATCCCTTGGAGAATACATCAAATTTGGACACATTTTGAAGAGTTTTCAAGACACCTCTTGGGAAATTTATAAAAGAAGAAAGTTGAGACATTTAAAGGGGTGCTTGAAGAAGGAGAGAGTGCTGAGCCCTGAGAAGATCGTGGAAAATCTTGTGGAGAGATTCAAGCACCGCAAATTTACTTTTTTCTTTTCTGTTTTTAGTTTTATTTTGAGAATATAGAGTGTTGTAAAAGAGAAGAGATTCAAAGAAACTTCAAGAGTTTGGTGGAGGATTTGAGATAAGTTTTTATCTTTGTTTTTAAACTACTTTTGGTTTTAATCGAGAGTTCTTGTTGGTTTGACAATGATTTCTACTTTTAAATTAAAATGTGGTTTTATTTTCTCCATGGATTCTGAGTAGTTTTCGTTATCTTTCTCCTTAAAATGATAAGCAATTAAAATTTGGATGAAAGTTGTGAAGGGTATTAATCTTTAATGATGGAAGAAATTGTGATGATTTAATTCCATCCACTTCATTTACTTCTTGATTTGACCTATTTAGATGTTAAAATTTGTTGTAAGAACATGTAAGAACAGGGATGGTATTGTCTCAGTTAACAATTGGAAAAAATCACATGAGGTTGTATGAATGAGAATGTAATTCATATGATTTAGTGCAAATAAATAGGAAAATAATCTTTGAAGGGTGTAGAGTTAGAAGACTTTAAAGTGACAGGTTAAAACCCCAAAACTTGATTTATTAGTTTAGGTTCTAATACGAGATGTTAGCCCCTAGATGGAGGGAATCAAGGGAACTCTAAAGTGAGAGCTGGTATCTTCCCTGTCTAGTCAGTCTTCAGAACTATTTAAATTTTAAATTAACCAATGTTCTTTATAGCATCTCTAGTAAGGGTAAAGAATATTATTGCTCCTATTTTGCACAACACAATTTGCATACTTTCACAACAAAATTCCTATACTTATTACTGATTCATGAAAAGGAAAAAATATTTTCATAATCTGTGCTTTTCTTTTACATAAACTTAAATTATTTAGAAGTTGTTACTGTTAGTTAGAAGTTGTTACTGTTTTGTCAAAATATCAAAAATACCAAAAAGATTTGAATTTTAATTACTGTCAAATTATCTATAATTTAAGTAATTGTCTTTTTATAATAGAAAGTTTGTTGTTCAATAGTGAATATTGCATATTTTCTTTGTGGGTTCGATATTCGGGGTTTCATAAAAAAGTCTCATATTACTTGATAATGATATTCATACTTGCGCATTATCTCTCTCTCTCTCTCTCTCTCTCTATATATATATATATATAAAAATTGAATAGTTAAATTCTTGTTTTCTTCATGATCAAGTTTTTTATTCTGCTGCAAAGTAAGGAAATATAACTGAAAATTATAATTAGAGTCATTGTTATACTGTTGCATATAAACATTCGGGGATCAAACACCACAACGAAAAACTAACCCTAAAACATTAGAAAAGTTATTACATAGCAATGGGATAACTAGGAGTGGCTTAATAGGACCGGCCGACTCCACAACCACAAAAATACCTAGACCGGCTCGGTCTCGACAAGAAATGAAATCTTGCTTCCATCACAGGAACTCTCGTGCGAGAGATGTCCCGTGTCAAATGGATTTATTTATTTATTATTATTACTATTTTCATTTTTAGAAACTAATGGATTTCAAGTACAAGAATGATATGTTGAATCCAACTTAATGAATAGCTAATTCACATACATTTGTTAGGAGACTAAGAATTCACCATAAAAGAAATAAGCAAGATAAGCATGGTAGAGAACATGTCAATAGAAATTATATCTTCATAAACAAAATCACATGATGTTGATGAAAACATAACTATAAATGTTAAGATTGATGCCTTGTTTTTTTATAAGAGAATAAATCCTCGTGCTTTTATTTTATATATATATATATATATATATATATATATATATATATATATATATATATATATATATATATATATTTAATGGGTACAATATGGATAATTTCTTTGATTGACTAATGGTATGTGATGAGTAAGAAGCAATGCATGCCAATCTTAAATTAATTGGATGAGCTAAAATGTATTTGATGGATATGAAGCAACAACAGGAATTTGGTTTGGAATGAAACTATGGCTACAAGAAAAACAATTGCCTTTAGCTGTTTAATGAGTTTAACTCAATATACTTAGGAACAAACTGCAATAAATTCATAAAAAATTTAAGTAGTCATTATGACGTTCTGATATAAGAGAAGATTAGTCTTCCCTCTACCTCTGGTTCTTGGAAGAGAGCTAGCTGACAAATTGGTGAGGCGTGTATCATTACCCGAAGTGACCAAAGTATCATCCATTAGATTTCTGGGCTCAAGTAGGTCTCCATTCTTTTTCTTCCTCCTAGATATGTAAACCTGTCATTCCTCATCCAAAGATTGATCGTTCATATGAGGTGGTAGAACCATAGTAGAGAGGTTACCAACCATTGTAAGCACAATAGGTTCCGGTGTATGTGAAGTATGAGTTGTCGCCTTTGCACCAGATGTTTTCTGAAAAAGAGGAGCTGCAAGGCTTTCCTGATTGCCAGTCTGAACACTATCATTTGTGAGTAAGGATCCTTAAGTAATGTTATCAATAAGATTTAAAGGTGTAGGTTGCCCAACAGAGCCATCGGACATCACATCAATCGCAGAAACAAAAGCAGTATTGGCAAAGGGGGATCCACAGGCAAATCAAACATCAAATCCTGTCTTGTGGGAACTTCCTTCACAAGTTGAGCAGATGTGTCCATAGCAATGGGGACCCATGATTGCAATGTTTTCTGTAATAGAAGGAGACTCATGATTTGGGTCAATATAAACCATAGTACATAGTACCCATAATAGGTTCTAGTATATGTGAAGTATGAGTTGCCTCTACATCGGATACTTCCTGAAGAAGTGGAGCTGCGAGGCTCTCCTGATTGTCAGTCTAAAGACTATCATTTGTAAGTAATAGTCCATCAGTATTGTTTTTTATGGGGATTGAAGGTGACAACATCACATCACTCACAGTAACAGTAACAACAATGTCATGGGGGGCCCAGAGGAAACAAAGACCTCCTGTCTGGTAGTATCCACCCCAGGTGGAACTAAAATGTCCAGAGCAGTGGGGTTAGACCCATCCTTATTCAGTTGAACCTTAGTTTTCAAGTTAGAATGGAGCTTGTGATATTTATCAAGGATATGACCAAACATCTTACAGTGGGTACAATGTGTGGGTTTGTGTTCCATGATGATTTGTTGTCAATATCCATTGTGGGTTTGCCCAGCTAGACTTCAATAACATCCAGTAAAGTAATATCTCATTCCACAAGTATTCTGGCCATCGAAGGTCTGGTTAGGTTGAAAGTAGGCAGATCTAGCTTCAAAGGATCCCCTAGGACGACCCTAATAGAGTAGAGAACCTGATGGTGAAAAAAATGCAGCTTGAGACCAGGTAAACTAAATCATACCGGTACAATAAAAGTTTCATGATTTGGGTCGAAATCAGGAGACCACTTGAGTAACTTCATAAATTTTCCTGCAATATTAAGATATTTATTGGAGAAAATTCTGTTGTAGCCTTCAGTCATTGTTAGTTGGATAAACACATGTCTCTCATCCATAAGTCTCACTTTCCACTTGTCTACTAGCTTAAGATCATCTACACTCTTTCTAATAACATCCATAGGTGGGTGTCTCCATTGAAATTTTTCAATAAGAGCAAACTTGAATTTTTCTATCATGGTAGAAGTTTTTGAGTCAGAGAAAAAAATTATTGATTTTCTGTCTTTCCTACTTCCCTTCTTAACAAAAGGACAATTATTTGTACCATCGCGACATTCCTTATAGCTTGAGGGGAATACCACCGCGAACTCCACCGAGGGTTTCCCACCACGTGGGCAAATGAGGCTTAAGGATATTGAAGATGAAATTTAATGGGAGGTTACCCTCGACTGTGATATGGGGAGTCAAAAAGGAGAACAAGAGAATCCAAAGATGAGGCGGGATACACAGTACCAGTTCCTAACTTCTTCAGAAGTAGAGGGAGCACATCACCAAGCAACCCCCACATCTTACAGGCAGAGGTAAACCTTAGAATCATATAGTCGAAGTACACCCAGAAGAACACCCAGGACGACCCCCTCAGAGGACAAACTGATTCAGAGGCGAGAATAGGTGAGACCAATCTACAAACCTAAATTTGTCACATTCAGGAAGTGTTGCAAGCGCCACATATTTGGTCCTGTTGAATCAGAATGCACTGCCATATGAGAGATTTGTTTCATCGAAAAGGGTGTTGTTGAAAAATTAGGTAATGACAGTTGATACGGGAGAAGATGAAGACTTCAGAGAGGATTCTCCACTTGCAACCAATAAGAAAGGGATACCGTCACCGAGGTAGAGACTCTAACTAAGGTAACAACAATTATTCTGGATGGCAGTGACTTCGATGTAATAAGTTTTCATGCAAAGTATGAAAATGTGGTACCTTGAGATACCGTTTCACAAGCATTGAGAGAAACAACAACATGACTGACTTTGGCGATCCAAATAAATCACGAGTTTGAGGAGCCAACTTCAGATACAGGGTCACCATAGATAAGAGAAACACAACTTTTTTAGATGGATAGACCTCTTCCTCAGTTATCCCTACGGGGCAAGGCCCGACACATCCGAAGTTGGGTCATTTTGTGTCATATTGGGAATATCATGTGGAGTTATTCAGAGATTATTTTCAATTCTGCATAGTACCCCTCATCAGATGTCCAGACGAGAGACGAGCCTAACTTTGCAATGGCCCGAGGAGTTTGATGGGGACCGAAATTCTTTAATTTGATCCAAATCCTATCAGTGATGAAGAGATCTCTCATGAGTGGAGCGAGTGAGAGGGTTGCAATCTACCACAAATTTCACTACAGAATTGATTACTTCTCCAATACCAGTTCCTCAGCTGCACTCAGTCGATTAAGAGGAGTGAAAGAAGCCGGTTACCCTCGGAATGGCTCAATACCTGAGCCGTAAGAATACTCTTCTACCTAAAGTTACAGCTCAAGGTGTGTCAAAGCTAGCAAGATACCTATTCTTTGGAACGACAATGTCTAAAAGATCAACCTGTCAGGGGAATATAATCTCAGTCATGCTCAACATCGCCGACCTGACACAATACTACGAGCCTAAAGCATCGACAAATGAAGTTGAAGCTGCCCCAACCCCGAGAGAATGATGTGGGGTTTCTCACATGGACGCGAGACACAGGGCTCCCCGCACACACCCTAGGCGGGATTTCCTACTACTGAACCCGACTGGTCCAATTGAGGGTCGGTTTAGGGTGAAGGGTGAACCCAGACCAAGTGAACTGGGGCAGGATTTTGACAAGGCAAGACTGCCACCCGCCGTTCTCCTTCCTTTTCGGCTTCCCCTTCATGTAGGAGCTATTTATTTGTTGTTTTCAGAGTTTAGGGTTAGTTTTTGATGTGTTTTACTTTCAAATTTTCTGTGTAGAGAGTTTTTTTCTATTCTAGGGTGTATCCGGGTAAGTGACGTTGCTCCGGCTATATATTACAGGTGTTGTATCTTTTTCAATCTTTTTCCATAAACCTTTTTCTCCCTTTCCCTCAGTCGTCGGCCACCCCAGACTCTTGCTCTCTATTCAATCGTAGTCGCAACTACCTTTCCCCTTGCCATCCAGCTTTTCCACCTGTTCCAGCCACCTTGTTGTCGCTCCTCTTTACATTAACATTGTTGTCCAACCTTCCCACCATCCCCAACCATCTTGTCGCCCTTCTACTGCAGCTATCTTTGTTGTCTCGACCACTTCCCAGCCTGCCTAACCCCTTTCCTAGCATTCCTATATGTTGTCCCCTACTCCATGCCCCTTCCTCCAAATCAGACAACCTCATTATAGCCCTTAGGAGGGCGGTCCCAACGCTCTGGATTACTTACTAGCCCCTGATAGCCCTTTTCCTATAACCACCCTCTCTGTCCAACTCACCTAACAGACCTCGTAGCCACCAACCCTTCTCTTACCCTCAGAACATTTTACAATAGGAAATATTTTACTAGCAAGGTGAGGATAGGATACCCCTAACGCGGGGCGCTTCGATCCCGCAGGGGTCAGAAACCCCACGAAGCTTCGAGAGGGCAGGGCAGATTGCAATCTCTCTCGAAGGTTGAAAGATGCTCGAAGGCAGGAGGGCGGGATCACGAACCTTCGCAATCCCAGAAGTTGTTGCACGAGTTTGTCACTCCCATCTTCACTTGGGAAGTATTTTCTAAATTCTTCTTACCCTTTCTTGTGTGCAAAACTTTCCTTTGTCCCGTGAGAATCTACAAATTGTTGTCCTCTGTATGTAAAAGCCAGACTTTGCTAAGTTTGTTTTCAAATTTCCTGAGTGGAGTATTTTTTTTTTGTAGGGTTTTATCAGAGGAGGTAGTGGTGCTTCGATTGTATCCTACTATGGGGTGGTAATGTATCTTCCTTTTTCATCTTCCTAACCCTTCTCCACTCATCCTAGCCATCGACTTGTCGTCAGCCCCTTCGGTCACTATTTTCACTCACTAACCGCACTCCCATGGCCTTTCTCATGGCTACTTGCACCTCCCCGCTCGTCGTCCACCCTCCTAAAGTGCCGACAAGTCTTTCCAGCTGCTGTCCCATTTTCCCTGTTGTCTACTCCAACTTCCAACCTACCTTCCAGCCGTCCAACAAACCTTTCTGCCATCCTAACCCGCTGCCCCTCCTCCAGTTCACCTTCCAACCACTGCCGACCCCTCTTCTGCATTCACTGCTATCCTAAGCTGCCAGATCCACATCGCCGACCTCCATCACCCATGGAATACAACTCAGAGGTGATTTCTTGTGTCGTGTATGTTTTGTATTATTTTCTGTCGAGTTGTGTTGTAACCTTATTTTTCTTTTAATAAAAGTTTGTTTTTGTATTTCTAATGTTTTTCCAACTAGTTTCGGTATCATAAAGAATTAGTGTCGATAGTAGCAAGGGCAATGATGTGGCAGGCCAGCAAGTTCGTACGTAGCAGAGAAGAGGTTTGATCATAAGAGAAGAGGAGAACAAGGCGTGATGGATCAAAATAATATACTATTTCAGTATACATTTTATGTTTATTTTGGTGATATTATACTTTAAAGAATGGTATTTATGTTTTTGTTGTAGTTATATCAATTTTAGGCATTTAGAGCAAAAAGTAGCAAAACAGAGAAAATGTGGAGCCAAAATGTAGATTTTCGTGATTCTGAAGCCTCTGTTGGCGGCAGAAGCGCTAGAAACTGGCGCCAGATGCGCTATTTTACAGAGAATCAGCGCCAGATTGACGCCAGAAGCGCCGGAATTCAGAAACAACGCGGACTTCATTAAGTGGCGCCAGAATCCAGAGAACAAAGCGAACTTTATAAGGCTGGCGCCATAAGCGCCAGAGACAAATTAAGATGAAGTAAGTCGGTTCGTGACTATTTTTGAGCGGATTTTGAAGGCTTTAAATATTTCAAACATCTCATGGAGTGATTCAATGCATTTAGACACTTTGGAAGACTCTCTAATGAAAAGATATCTCTTGGATGAAATGACTTATCTCTTGGTGCAATAAGGTGTGACTTTTGGGGGGAAAAATTGGAGGGAATTTTGAATTCCTTTTGGGCCCTAATTAAAAATGAGAGAAGTCTAGAGAAGAGGGGGGGGGGCGTAAAAGTGAGATTGAGAAAGAGGTTTTGGTGTGAGAGAGAAGTGAGGATTTTCTTCTAGAGTTGTAAGAGAGGGAAGGTGAGAGTTTTCTTCTTCATTACACTTCTAAGAGAGAATTGAGTAAGATTGTAAAGAGAGAAAGTGCTTAAAGAAAACTTTTAGGGATTTGCTTGGAAAGGAGTTTGAGATAAGTAATGCTCTTTTCTTTCGTTGTTTTGTAAACTTCTTTTTATATATAAAATTTGTGTTTTGTCGTATACTTCTCATGAATTCTGAGTAGTTTTCTTTATCTTTCTCCCTATAATGAGATATGGTTTTGTGAAGAATTAGTTTTATTTTATAAGGTTTAAAATGTCAATAAATTGTGATGATTCAAACTCTGATCTTCATTTACTTTTCGATCTGACAACTTGAAAGGTTAAAATTTGTTGAGAAACACATGATTTGAAAGGGTTATGTTTTCTACAATAAGGTAAATGTCACATTCAATTTTATGGGTGAGAATGTAATTCATGGGGTTGCGTGCAAATAAATAGGAAAATATATTTTGATGAACGCATAATTAGAGATTTTAAGGTGACATTAAAATTCTCAATTTGGTCCAGTTGCTTGGAAACTAAAGAAATTGTTAGCCTTCAGACGAGGGAAAAGTGAGAGCTTTGGAGTGAGAGTCAATATCCTCTCAAACCTAACCACAAATTTATGGACCAAACTCTGGATTAATCGATATTCTTTATGAACTCTCAGAGGGTAAAAAATAAGATTGCTCATATTTGATACAATATAATTTTATATGTGTTTTAAATGATTTTAATTTTTTTTACATTTCATAAACTCATTGTAAAGGGGAACGATGTTTTCTTAAATTTGAACTTGTAAAGAGAGATTTCTTCTTCATTACACTTCATTTCAAAGTTTTGTTTAGTTTTATAAGTTTACTTTTGAAGTTTAGCAATTAGTTTAGTTAACTTAGTTCTTTCAACTACATTTCCTTTAGTGCACATTAAATTTATTTTATATGTATATTGCTTACTTAAGTTTTATAGTTTGGATATTGTGTTTGACTTTAAAATCATAAGAATTTCCAACTCCCTGTGGGATCAATACTTAGGACTCCATTAGAGTCATTTGTTACTTGAGCGATACGTATACTTGCATTATTATTATGGGTTTGACAACTTAAAAATTTTAAAAGATTAAATTATTTATATTGAATTTATTTTTATTTGAGATTGAAGTGCATATTTACTATTAGTAACAGCTGGCCGCCCGCACATCAAAGCGTCGAGTGGCTCTGATGCGAAGTAGGAGCGAAGCCAAGCGTGCGGGATAGAATGCCCATGTGGTTTTCTGCTCGAAGAAGAAAAGTAAAGATGTATCGAGTGAAAGAGTGGTCCACTCAGAGTGAAGGAATAAGGCAGAGAGGGATGCGTTTTTGTGTGCGGGGTGAGTGATTTAATATTATTTATTTATTCATTTATTAATATTGAATTAAGATTTAGTTATATATATGAATTAATATGGAATTTTATAAATTTAATCAAAATGCTTAGAAGAAAGAATATTGGATTTGAGATCAAGAAGAATTTGCGTCAATGAGAAGGTAAAGATTCATGCTTTTATAAGATATTCTAATCAAAACGATAGTAAAATACTATATCATATGAATTTAATAATTTGGATCGAGCAAAGTTGGCTACATTAGATTGAAAAACATTTGGTTATGGTATTTTATTTATGTAAGTTATTTTAGTTCACTAATTAAACATTATTAGGTTATATTAAATTCTATAAATTAATATTAGTAATTATAACTTATAACAAAATTGAATTAAAAGGTCAATGAGATTGAGGTTGAATTGTACAGAAAAAAGAAGAAATAAGGAGGTAAAGAGTAGTGTTTATTTAGTAAGAGTAGTGTTTATTTAGTAATCATTTATAAACACTTTAATTATAGTTTGCTACATATTAATGTTAGAATATTATGCACATATATGGGTGAGAGAAGTTTAAACTTGGAAAGAGAGAGTTTAAGAATTTAGATGAGGTCATTTCATAATGTGAATCTACTTTGAAAGAGAAAGTTTAAGAATTTAGATGAGGTCATTCATAATGTGAATCAAGGCGAGTACTCGTATTCTTATATTATTATAGTATTTTATTTCTTCTAGATCATTCATGTACTAGTATTATCACTAGTTACATTAAAATTACTGGAACTAATGATTTTAAATTTTGTTGAATTTGTGTTCATATTTTAAGAATAACATGTGTACTTAATATTGCTTAAATTATCATAAATATTGAATGTTATAAGTATTTTGACTTTTAGGCAAATAAAATGAAATATTTTTTTTAATAAATAATAATTTTTAAAGAATGCTTGTATGTGAATGTTTGGCTATGTTAGAGTTACAATTTATAGTACTAGTGAGGGAATACTAAGGTAGTCATACACATAAATGAAAAATGATATTGATATTAAAGTATTTTAATTATTATAATTTTTAGATGATACTCTCATTACTGTTGTAGAAATATAGAATGATATAGATATGTTATTAACATAGTAAACCCCATTTAATAACATGAGATATCGTAAGTGATCACTAATTTATTAAAAGCTAAACTGACATAAATATTATTATTTTTTCCTTGTATTACTATAGTTTAATAGTGTGAGTATTCACTGTTATTTTAAACTAACTTTTCAGATGTAGTTAATTGATTTAAAGATAGCAATAAAAGAGAAATTTTTTATAGAAGACATATATAACTTGTAATGAGGTAACTTTAATTTAATTTTTTTAATGACACTTTCACTTATTAAATGATGTTAGTTATAGAAAATGAATATAGAAAACATAATTCCCACTGTTCTCACTGACTGATCACTTGTAATCGCCTTGGTTAATTCCAAGCTTCGATCCGGGTTGTGGCAAAAGTTATAATAGAACCAGTTTAGAATTAATTAATATAATCGTGATGAAAGAACCACTAAGGTAATTATATGAAAATTTTAATAATAATAAAAATTAAAATTTTATTTAACTCAAATTAATAAGTATATCATTCAGGCATAGGGATATACTCGAAATTATAGAAGGAAGTCTGATAGAAAATTTATCGATAATTAATGTCGGTCTATTTAAGGAAAGATAACTTGTGGTATGTTTTTAAATTTCGATAATGAAATTTTTATAAATGGGGAAGATTATGATGCCTTGTTTCTTTTCCACAAGGAAGTTGAAGGGAAGAAGCCAGGAAGTCGAAGAGAGGAAGATGAAGCGAAGAGTCAAAGAGGTGAGGAAGTAGACGGTCAGGGATACCAAGGGATATTTAGGTTCTATAAATTGTCGAGTGCGGAGGCAGAGGCGAGATCCGGAGGATGAATTTTGAGGGAATCGATTAATTTGAGATAAAAGCAGGAGGATCAACAAGCATAAGCTAGGGTTTCCATATAGTCAAAGGCAGCGACATCCACTGATGATGTCTTTTTTTATAAAACAAAGGAAAATCAGCGTTGATAGCAGCAAGGGAGGCAGTGTTGCAGGCCAACAAGCGTGTGTGTAGCAAAGAATAGGTCTGATCATGAGCTCAAAGGAGGACGAGTCGTCGAGCAGCTCTGGTGCAAAGGACTGAAGTCGAGTGTGTAGGGATAGAAGATCCATGTTATTTTATGCGCGAAGAAGAAAAAAAAAAGAGAAGTATCGGGTAGAGGAGCGGTGAACTTGCCGAGTGAAGGAAGAAGGTAGAGAGGGAGGAGTTTTCACATGCGGGTGAGTGATTTAGGGTTAATTTGGGGCAACTTATTTGGTGCAGTGGCGTTTTGAAAACACACCTGACCTATTTGGGTAAACTGAGTTTTGACAGCTTATGCGTTTTGAAAATACTAAAAACTGTGATTTCAGACCGCACATATCTATGTGTGGTGGCAGCTTTCTGTTAGTAGTCTGGCTTTTCCAAAAAAATAAAAATTTGCAATAACCACCGCATTTAGCTTATCAACAGATTATTTTTAATTAGGTTATCAGCAGGTTATTCAATAAGCTGCAGCTGCCCCAAAGAGACCCTTAATATTATTTATTTATTCATTTATTAGTATTGATTTAAGATTTAGTTATATACACGAATTTATATTGGATTTTGTAAATTTAGTTAAAATGCTTAAAAGGATTGATATTGATGCTGCTAGAGATTAATCAGTGTTATGTTTCATTATGTTATAGGAGTATCATTCTAATGTATTTATTTTCAGAGAATGTGTTTTGTCTTGTTGTCGTTATCTTGCTTTAAATGTGATACTATCCTAGTTATATTACTTTTGTCTCAGTTGATGGGATAATTTAGTTGAGTTATCTTTTATGAGACATCTGTTTATTATATCCATTATTCTTCCTAATGAATGAAATATAGACTTCTTAATGAAAATTTGTGGATAGTTCATGTGCTTTCTACAATGATTTGAGGCTTGGGGCAGATTAGCAAATTTTAAGGATGAAGTTTATATAAGGAGTCAGATTGGAATACCAAGTATAATAATAATAATAATAATAATAATAATAATAATAATAATAATAATAATAATAATAATAATGTGAATCTATTTCAACACCTGCTCGTTCGAAACATACACATTAATAGATGGGGAGTTAAATGAGGGCTTGGCTTATCCCTTGTCTCCTTCAGTGTTCAACCCCGTTAGAGAAGCGAGCAAGAGTAACAATACAAGAGACAGTAGGAACAAGGAAGGGAAAGCAAACAAAGGAAAAAGGTGTAGGAGAACTCGTGAGGAAGAAGAGTAGAGAAACCAAACATTTTTCTCTATTTTGGCAGCTCACAGAAATTCAATCAAGCCCCGTAAACTATATTTGAAGAAACCCATGCTTAATCAAAGAATAAAAGGAGGATGAAGGAAAGCTCGCTCATTTCACTTACCCGGAGAATGACATTGTTGGTTGTATCTGTCATAAATTAGAAAAAAAACGAGTCGCATGAGAGAGGCTCGATTACTTTCTGTGTGAAGGAGAAGAACTGTGTTGTGTGCACGAGTCTTGTATGTAGCACAAAGCAGATCGTGACACATTAGTACGTGAAGAAGAGAAAGCAAGAGGTGAGGGAAATGAGTGGTTTCCTGTCTGAGGAAGTCGAACTAGAGGGAAGAAATTTGTGCCTTGAACAAAACGTGTGAGAGATAGGACCAAGTTGAGCTCAGTGAAAGAATGGTATGTATTATAATTTTTTTACCTTCAAATATATTAATTGATTGTAAGATATATTATAATTTCTTAATAATTAAATCATTAATTTATGTCAAATTAGGATATTAAATTGTAGTAATAATTTTTTTAAATAATACAACATAAATTAAGTGGTGGATTTAAATAGATATATATTAGTATCAAATTTTATAAAATGTTGTAAATTAAACATTTCAATTACAAATAATGATAAATCTTTTTGTTAATTTACCAATAATGGTACTTTATAATTGATGATATGTATTCTATTGTAGAAGAGATTTCAAAACCTAAAACAAGCAAAAATAATTTGAAAATAAAGCGAGTACTCTTAAATTATAGCATCATTTTTGCATCTCGTCTAAACCAGTTGTATGAATTTTTATTTATGTTTTATTAATGCAATTGATTCTTGTATTCTTAAATTTTATCGATCATTTCGATATGAATGTTTATAGTCTCTTATTATGAAAAATTTTATGCATTATAGTATTAAATATTATATATTGAGTGATATGAATATGTGAATGATATGAACTGTATAGACTGATTATATGTATGTTTGACTATAATGGAGTCATCTCATTATGGAACTAGGGAGAAAACGCTAAGGTACCCGTGCACTTAAATAGAAAAAGATATTAACTCGCACAAAAGTTTTTTGATGGTGTTGTTATGACGGATGAACACATATAAATTATTATATAAATGTTATCAACATATTAAAATACCCTAAGTACTATCATGTTTATAAACTATGATATGTTTTATGAACATATCATATGCTTTATACTGATTTATTAAAATCTTAGGTCACATGCATTTTTTTTTTTCATTGTGCTACTGTAATCTAGGAGTGTGAGTATTTACTGGCTTTATTTAGCTCACTGTTATTTTAAATTAATATATTAGGTTTGATTAATTGATTAAAAGATGAGCGACAGAATGAAATATTAATAGAAGACGCGAACAACCTGACTTAAATAAAATTTATAACTGCTTTAATTTGATCTATTTTCTATAGTGAGATGTTCGTTTGTTAAATGTTAGTGATAAAAAATGAATGTATAAAAATTAATTTTTTACCATCTGATCGTCAGTACCCGTCTTGATTAATTTCAAGCTTTAGGCCGGATCATGACAACCATCCCCTTGATGATTTAATAATCGAACAACAAGTCTCCCTTTTAAGAGAATTTTATTCATATCTTAAGATGGAGCAAAGGTGACTTTTCACCTCCCAACTTTGCTACTTTGTCGTGTTTGTTAACTAATATTTTTTAAAGTTTTTTGGAAATCTTAATATCATTTTTCGGAAAGTTTCCTTGTTCATTGAGATTAAGCAGCATTTTATATTTAAGGGCCTCCTACAAAAGTTCAGTCATACCTTCATTATACTTGCTAGTACTATTATTTCTAAGATGATTTATCTTATTTCAAGCTTTGTTAAAATGAGACACATCTTGTAATGACCTGTTTTAGTTACAGGTGAGAAAAAAACAGAGGGGAGAGGAATTAAAGAGCTCAGCAGAAGGGAGTCGAGGAGTCAGGAGGTTGAAACGAAGTGTCGAGAAGCCAATGGGATGAATTTGCTTATGCAATGTTGCAAGTGACTTACCTGTAGCGCCGAGCAGTTTCTGGTGCAAAGGTCGAGCAACTAGTTTCTGGCAGATCAAGAAAAAGATGCTCTCATGGCATCGTCGAGCTTTGAGCAGGCATTCAGTGCAAAGGTAGATGCTACACATAGAGGAAGAAACTTAAGGAGAAGAGAAGCGTGAGAAAGAATAAACCTGCCAATCCTAGTCGTGGTGTGGGCATTATCTTCACCACGGGAGAAGATCCTTTGCACAATGATCACTAGGATCGAGTGACCAAAGGACAAGAATGGGAGGAAGAAGGCGGCGGTGACATTTGTGTGTTCATGCAGGAGCGAGCAGAGCACAATGGAAGAAGGAAGCTAGCCATCGAAGAAGAGAAGAGGTCACCCCATGCGATTTCGACAGAAGAAGGAAGGGACAGCTTTGTCGAGAGGAAGGAGAAGGGAATGGCTTGTGTGTGGGGAAGGTTTTTTTTTCAAATGATATAAGCTTTGATAAATTAAAATTAACTGATTTAATTATATATATATATATATATATATATATATATATATATATATATATATATATATATATATACACACACACACACACATATATATATATATATATATATATATATATATATATATATATATATATATATATATATATATATATATATATATATATAAACAGTAGGGTCGTCGTTGTCGCTCACGCTCTGTTAGGGTTTCACCTCTATGGAGAACCCTGGTTTCCACTTCACTGCGTTTCTCTTCGTCGCGCTCGTCCTTCTCGTCGTTTTTGTCACTTTTGTCTTAATCCTGAAATGGCTGCTCACGATTCATCGTCTCGAGGTTGAAAAGTTTGTCGAGCTCGGCCTCTACGGCATCTCATGCTCGCAGGAAAAGGGCTCGCGTATGACCTGTGTCTTTTTTCGTGCGTCGTTTTGGCAGTCCTCTGCTCGGCGTTTGCTCCTTCACGCGCCAGGTGCTCTGTAGTGCTAATCCTCCTTAGGCGCTTTTTCCATCACGCACCAGGTGCTCTGCAATGCTTATCTGAAGCACATTAATGGCCTCAGAGCTTTCCTACGTCGCCACTCTCGCAGGTGATAATCCCGCCAAACCCATCGATGCTACAGTAATTCACAAACGCAGCTCTCATTTCCACCTTGCAGATAGTCCAATGTTCCCGCAGATATATCATGATTCTGTTGCAAAATATGAAGATTGCAATCTCATCAAAAAAGTAGAGAAAAAAGTGGGCAAACCAACACTATTCTTCTCTGAAGCTAAAATTTCAACTCGTGCAAGAAAATATAAATTTTTAATAGTTGGAAAGTTCCAATTAGGTCGCCCTAAGATGGAATTATCAGGAAGGCTTTTGAAGATTTCAAACTAGTTGGGGCTTGGCAGATGGGTCTTTTCGACGGAAGACATGTTATCATATAGCTGAGCATTGAAGAAGATTACATAAGGATTTTCTCAAAGAAATTAATTACAATCGAGGGCATTCTTATGAAATTGCTCAAATGGACCCCTGATTTTGATTTCAGTTAAGAACCCCCAATTGCGTCTATCTGGTTCTCATTACTTGAACTCAAGCTTCAATTCTTTGATCTACCTATCTTACATGCAATTGGGACTATCATTGGAAAACCTTTGCAGGTAGACACACCTACAGTTCATTTCTCAAGATCTTTTATTGCAAGGATTTTGATTGAAAGGGATATTATACTACCAGATGTAGAAGAAGTCTGGTTTGGCTCTATTCACAATGGTTATTGGCAGAAAATCATCATAGATTAAAAACCTCACTACTACAAGCACTGCAAGATGTTCAGACATTTGCAAGAGAAATATTTTAGATTGCACCCACAGTTGAGAACCAATAGTCAAAGTAGGAACATGTCACTTTTAGCGAACCTGATGACAGTCTGATGACAGTGAACCTGAGGAGGGAATCACCACAGCCCCTGGGAACCGTTCTTCGGACCATACTATAAGGGATAATGTTCGGACCGAAAGTCAGGATGACCCCGCAGCTCTTATTCAGAAAGCATCATGTGTAGAGGTTCGGATCGAAAGTCAAATCAGCCCCACATCTCCTATTCAGGAAGCATTAGGTGCAGAGGTGATAATTCACACTTCACATACACTGAAACTTATCGTTGTGGCAACAACTGCCTTTCATTCTATTGCGGTTCTAATATCTGATCAGATCGAGGATCACATGAGTCAGTTTTCAGATGAAGAATGACAGGTTTACATTTTTCAGTGGAGGAAAAAGGCTAGGGCACACTCTAACTTGAAAACTTAATGGATAACACTTTGGTTACTCCTGACAATGGCACGACACTTCAAAATTTTTTATCTGGCTCCGCTCCTAAAACTAGAGGAGACATGACTAAATTGGTTGGTCCCTAGGTACTTGTTTTTTGCATGTTTTAAATTTTTTGAGTCTATCTGTAACATTTTGTTCAGGTAGTACTTGGTATCGTATGGGTAGAGTGTCTCTATTGGGCCCTCTCATACAACCATTATGTATCTTTTCTATTTCAATAAAATCAGCCATTGAGCTTTTAATATATATATATATATATATATATATCCCAAAAAGGCTAATATATTAAATAGAAAGAAAGATATAAATACAATGTGTGGGAGGGCCCAAACATGACACCCTGCCCACAAAAAAATCATAAATAGTTCCAAAACTAAAAAAACAGAAAAATACATTAGATACTTAAATAAAGAACCTAACAGTACCGAAATACATAGTATCAAGTGGCTAGAGAGCGACCCAATTTGGTCGACTCTGCCTTTAATTCTAGAGGAGCAAGCTAATAAGCTGGTAAAATGTGTGTCATTGCCAGTAGTAACCAATGTATCATTCAATATATTCTCGTGCTGAAGTTGGCCTCCATTCTTTTTCTTCCTCCTGGAATAGACCGATCATTCCTCTTCCAAAGAATCAGTTTGATGAGGTGGTAGAGTTTAAGCAGAAGGAATATCAATCGTAATACTCATAATAGGTTCTAGTATATGTGAAATATGAGTTGCCTCTACACCGCATACTTCCTGAAGAAGTAGAGCTACGAGGCTCTCCTGATTATCAGTCTGAACATCATTTGTAGGTAACCGTCCATCAGTATTATTTCATATGGGTTTGAAGGTGTCAACATCACATCACACACAGTAACAGTAATAACAGTGTCATGGGGGAGTCCTCAGGGGCAACAAACACCTCTTGTCTGGTATTATCCTCCCTAGGTGGAACTATAATGTTTAGAGTTGTGGGGTTAGACCCATCTGTATTCACTTGAACTTTAGATTTCAAAGTTGGATGAAACTTCTGGCATTTATCAAGGACATGACCAAACACCTTACAGTGGGTACAATATGGGGGTATGTGCTCCATGACAATTTGGTGTCAATACCCATTATGGGTTATGCCCAACCAGACTTCGATAACATTAGATAAAGTAATATCCCTTTCCACAAGTATTCTGGCCACCGAGGGTCTGGTTAGGTTGAAATTAGGCAGATCTAGCTTCAGAGGATCTCCAAGGATGTCCCCAATAAAGTAGAGAACCTGATGATGAAAAAAATGTAACTTGAGACCAGTAAACTAAATCATACCAGTACAGTGGGAGTTTCATGGTTTGAGTCAAAATCAGGAGACCCCTTGAGTAATTTCATTGATTTGCATGCGATACTAAGATATTTCTTAAAGAAAATTCTGGTGTAGTCTTCAGCCACTGTTAGTTGGATCAACACATGTGTTTCATTCATAAGTCCCACTTTCCACTTGCCTACTAGCTTAAGATCATCAACACTCTTTCCGACAACATACATAGGAGTCTCCCCACTGAAATTTTCCAATAAGAGCAAACTTGAATTTTTCCTTCATGGTAGAAATTTCTAATTCAGAGAAAATGATTGTTGTTTTTTCATCTTTCTTACTTCTATTCTTAACAAAAAGTCAATCATTTGTACACTCGCGACATTTCTTATAGCTTGAGGGGAATACCACCGTGGACTCCACTTGAGGGTTACTCACCACGTGGGCAAAGGAGATTTTGTTTGGCTCAACCAAAGAAGAAGGAAGCGCCATCAAAGCAAGGAGAGCTGTCAGCGTTAAGTTATAGCGAGGTTGCTGACAGAAACAGTCGACAAAGAGGAGCTGTCGGGCGCAGTCGCAACAGAAGAAAGCAGCATCGAAAACCTGACTATCGGGCGCAGACCCAAAAAGCGCGAGAAACGAAACTGCGAGACAACGACGGCGACGCCGACGCAGAGAGTCGACGATGCGAGGTCCTATCCTTCGAGCGGTAAAATCAATTGCGACCGAAATTGTCATTGGAAGCCCTAGTAGAGCTCTCATTCGAAATCACCATCATATATATATATATATATATATATATATATAATAAAGTCCAATGGCTAATATATTAAAATGAAAAGTAGGATACAAATAGATTGCGTGGGAGGGACAAACATGGCACCCTGCCCACATGATACCCACCATATGCAAATGGTTCCAAAAAAAGAAAATACAAAAAAATACATGAGAGGCCTAAAGAAAAGAAAAACAAAAAAGTGTCAAAATCCAGATTATCAGGTAACTAAAGAGCGACCCAATTTTGTTTTGCCCCTGCCTCTAGTTCTAGGGAAGGAGCCAGCTAATAAATTGGTGAGATGAATGTCATTGCCAGTAGCAACCAATAAATCATCCAATAAATTCTCGAGCTCGAGTCTGCCTCCATTCTTCTTCTTCCTCCTGGAAAAGACTTGTCATTCCTCATCCAAAGATTGGCTCGCCTGGTCAGTGGATTGGTCTAAAGTGTGTCGGACATGTATAGGTTGTTGAACATTATAAGCAACTACTTGTTATACAAGTTGATCTTTTATCGGATTAGGGCAGCGGGAGCATTCTCGTGTGTCCTGGCATGTAAGTGGGTCTTCTTTTATAATAGTGAGTGGTATAAATAGGATTATATAAAGTAAAAAAAATGAATGCTTTATTTATAAATAATATAGTTAATAACTAATTAAAATAAGAATTTATTTAAAGTTTTGTATTATAAAAATTATTCTTATGCTAAGTTTCTAATATTGAGGAATCAACGTCAAGCCAAACCAAAGAACAAATTAATCATCATCGATGTGAGTAATTTTATTTTTAATCAATAGTAATATTTTTTTTTCTCAATCATTTTACAGTCAGTGACACTTGCACAGGCTTTATTTTGATTGAGATATTACTCATTATTCACATTGTTAGAAATGTTTGTAGCTACTTTTTATCATGTATTAACGTATGTTATATATAGTATGCTAATTGAATGTGATGAGCGCATGAATGATGTGTTTATGTTGGTTACTTGCATGTGCTTAACTGATTATGATGGAGTCACATCTTTATGATATCAGTGGGGAACATTAAGCTACTCATGCATGTATATGAAAAATGATATTGATATTGAAGTAATACAATTGTTAGATGATGCTCCTGTAACAATTACATATATAAAATGAAATTGATATGCTATTGATATAATAAGATTCTTTGAATATCATTAATTGCTTATATCGATATATTGAAAGTTAATAGAAATGCATTTATTTTTCTTTTCCCTTGTATTACTGTAGTTTATGAGTGAGTATTCACTGGTTTGTTTATCTCATTAGTATTTTAATTGAATTTTTCCGGTTAATTTAATTGATTAAAAGATGACTAATATAAGAGAAAATATTTATAGAATGTGTCGACAATCAGTAACGAGGTAAATTTAAATATCTTATTTTAATTTAATTTATTTAGTGACTCTTTTATTTATTAATTGTTGGTTATAGAAAAAAATGAAAAAAATTAATTCTCAAAGTTCGATCGTATGTTCTCTTTTGGGTTAATTTCAAGTCTTGAGTTGGTTCATGATAGATCTTTATCCTTTTGTTGTTTGAATTGGCAAGAGAGTAACTTTTCGAGATTGTTTAGTTACTAGGACTACTCTTTTGATAGATCTCACTCTATTACTCTTTTTGAAGACTTTTCTTCCTTTTGGATGACAATTTTCTTCCTTTTGGCTGCCCCCTAATGGAAAACTCTACTGAAAACCTCTGGTTAATGTTGAACCTATTTTCCTTCTTCAACCATGTTAGAGAATATAGCTAGGAGTGTCTTTGAGTTATGGGACCCAACTTCACCATTTGTCTAGATGTCATATTCTTGGTGTTCCTTCTATCGATGATAAGACTACATATCTTTGTGATAGTCGTTGTGGATCTCTTGTCTCGTTGATCTATGGGACCTATCGAACCACATGTGCTTCTTCTTTATCCGGTGGCAGATGATTATCAATCAAGAATGATGGAAATCAGGTAGCTGAATTAGGACTCTCCTATCATTAGGGGCTTCCTTACAACACAACAACAACAACAACAAAGCCTTAATCCCACTACGTGGGGTAGGCTACATGAATCCTTTTTCTCTGTTGCGTCAAAGCCTTCCTTATTTAAATTATTTTCAATTTCTCTCGTCTGATTTATTTCTCTTAATTGTACATATTCTCTCCTTGTTTAGATCAGGAATATTTATTAGGTTGTTTAAAGGAGATTGTATAGACTATTATTTATTGGAATAAAAGCAAAGGAAAAAAGAAATTCAACCTATTTGCTCAAAAGATTGACATGGTATCAGAGTCACATCGAATCTTTTCGATCTGAATCTTCCGTCTTCTTCCCTAGCCTTTGGGAATCGTTTGCTTCGTTCGTTTCAGTTTCATCCAAACGACATCGACAATTTCGCTAGCCTTCGCTGCTTCCACAACATCTTCGATTATTTCATCGCTGCTTCATCGCCCGCTTCGTCAACTGTGTTCTGCGACAGACAACTTCTTCCGCTTTTGACTGCTTCCAACGAGTTTTCCACAGACTACTTCCTGTGAGTCTTCAACTCCTTCCTAGATTATCAGCTTCGGCTTCGACAAACCCTAGATCTTTGGCTTTGACACTCGCGACCTCAACACTCAAGGCTCGAGGGTTGTTGTCTTTGACTTCGGATTCCTCTCCCTAATCTCATCTTCAGGCAGCAAGCTCCTCGCTTCTGCTGGTTCCCGCATCTTTGTCTGCTTGTCTGGTTCGCTCAATCGGGTTATTCGCTCTTCTGGACTACTTTGACCGCTTCATCTTCTTCATTTGTTCGTCTGTGCATCTATTCGCCGACTTGGACTCAAGCACACAATCCTTCTCTATTCACGCAAAACAA